>VZRW01002250.1:92479-124889 GCA_013398125.1 Aegotheles bennettii
GGTCAGCACCCCGGCCCGGGGGGGCCGCGCTCGGCAGCGGGGTCCGGCCGCGGTCCCGCACGGAGCCCAGCCCCTCGGTCGCGTCTGGAAACAGGCGCGGAGGGAACTTGAGGAGCGGCGCGGGGTCGGGTGGAGGAGGGTCCTGAAGGCACATCCCGATGGGCAGCGCCTCGTCCTCCTCCTCTCCATCGCTGGCCAGGCCCAAACCTCCTCTTTGCTGCTCCGCGGTTACCGTTAACAGTTTGTTACACACCGTGTGCTCCTGGGGCTCACTGCCGGCTCTGGTCAGAAACCACCCGAGTTACTCAGCCGATTGAAATGACTCCCTGTAGGTAACGTGTGCCCTGGCTGCTGGGAGCCTGGCGAGTGGCAAGTGTTAGACATTGATTCGGGACAGAACGGCGTTCTTCAGCAGGTTCATGTTTTGCCCTGGGCCATGGGTTAGAAAGAGTTAAAGCACCGAGGAGAAATCTTCAGGCATCTGAGAACCGGCCATAGCTTGAGGGGAAGGCAGGAGAGCCTTCCTGCAGGAGGTGGAGGCTGAGAAGTCTGCTATTAAGCATGTTTATCCTGACAAGTAGGAGATTTGTAAGGTGCTGCTTCGCTTTCTGGGTTCGTAGGCAGGGACGCTGGTGGGTGTCATGGGGGGAAAAGCTGAGAACTGGCTGCTCCATTTAACTTATTTTCTTCTCTCTCTTTTATTCTAGTTTAAGCAAATATCAGAGGCCATGATGAACTTGGAAAGTTAAGACTGCTGTGGATGTTCAGCCTAGTGTCTAAAGATTGGTTCTGGAAATAGTGTAGGCAGCAATAGTAGAAGCTTTTTCCTTTTTTATGGAAAAAAGTTTACTGTTGAAATAGGTTAAAATATATTCTGCAGATGGAGTGGATGTTATTAGCAAAAGTTGTTTATTAGTATAACCTGATGTCTCCTAGTGCTGTGGCAGCATTGCTTCTGTCTCAAAGGCATGACTTTTTTCCCTTGCTTTTACTAGAAAAATTGTGTCTGTAAAACATGATTGTTTAAACCAGGTGTAATTCTGTCAGTAAACAGACAACTGTTTCATGCTGGCTTGTTGTTATCAGAAATTAATAATAGATAATAAAATGGTATGTAGCTGTTACAGTCATTGAGGTCATATTTTTGAAGCCCAGAGATTTTTATGCCATAAGTATATGTTTTCACATCTATGCGTGGAGAAACTCGCTATTAGTCTCAATAAAAGCTGCACAAATACTTATCTTGGTGCTGGAAATACCAACGTGATTGGCTTGTTTCTCCAAGCATGCAGAGAGGAAGGGAAGAGAGGCAATTCTGTCAATCACAGCTCTTTCTCTGAAACAAAGGACCAGGCTTGAGCAGTACTGCTGTTCTTCCTACCACAGTGAAGAAGGGGCAAAATTTAAAGAACTTAGTAGAACCAGAGATACCAGAATCCCTTTTTGGGAAAAACAGCTGCAAGAGGGCTAGTGAGTTATTCATACATATGTAAGCATTCTGAGGGCAGACACTTTTTCATCTACAGCACAAAATCAAGTCCTGGCCAGTGCTGGCACTGTGTACTAAAAAGGAGGAAGACAGAGGAGCCATTAAAGATCACTGTCAGACATCAATGTACACTCCAAGTAGTCCAGCGATGATGTGTGACCAGATTTTGAATTATTGTACAATTTGTGCATTGTGACTCATTTAGGCAGATTATTTGGTTGTATTTTGGTAGTTTGGCCTTGATCTAGATAGCTGTGCTGTTCTATAGCTTGCACTCTATCCAGGATGGTCAAATATATCAACTGCAAAGTGATATTAATGCATTTACTAGAGTGTGGGTTTTATCCTCTGGGACCACAAGCCCATCGCTAGCCTGGGATTCTAGCTTGCAGCAGGGTGAACTCTGGACAGCCTGGTGATGAAGTGGTAATTTCTTTATCTTTTTTCTGCAACTAAAATACCTTGATTAATTTTTTAAATAGCAGCAATTTGAAGGTGCTGAAATGTTTGTAATGCAGATGGTGAGGGTTGGAAATTTTTCAGTCTGGAAGAGAAATACCATGAAATTGTTTGGACATCACTGCTAGTAAACAAAGACATCTATTCTCAAAAGCTCCAAGCAAGTACTAAGTGCACTGCATAAGCAAATGCCCATGTCTCTTTCTGAAGATAGCAACAGCAAATGTAATCTGCTGCATCTAAAAGCAAATGTAACTTTTCCTTCCTGTGGTTGTGAAAACTGGATTATATCTGCCATTTTGATGTCATCAATTGCATCTTTCTGTTCTTGCAGGCACCCCTGGCTGTGATGAGTTTACTCTTGTCAGCTGCAGATTTTGCCCATTCAGGGGATCATGTTATGTTTGAGATCCCTAGTGAATGCTGTACTAATTAACCTTGGTCCTAGAAGGGCACTGCATTATGCAGTGGGACACTGCTGTTAACCTTATCTTGAGAGTTACAGCTTGTACTGACCATAAGCCTATTTTTTTTCTGTTTAGCTTAGAGCTGCTCTCATACAGTGTACTCAGAGGTTAGAAAAAAAATCCCCAGCTCTGCTACACATGAAGTCAGAATAAGTTTAACTGTTTGACCTACAACAGTTCTGTCATCATCAATTGACACATTCTTTCTTTTCTTGAAATAAAGCTTTTCCCCCAGTGTTCTGGCAGTAACACAAGGGTTGCTTGGCAATGAAATAATCTTCAAAGCTAAGGCGTTCATGAAATGAATGCCTTTCTGGAAGAATGTAAGACAACTTGCATCAGAATTTTTACTATGGCTATGCTGCAACCAGAACTTATCAAGTATTTGAACCAAGTATTTATAATTGTTTGAATGGCATTTGGCCTCAAATAGGTGGATATAGCTCATCATGTTAATACTTCTGTTAACAAAAGGGAAGAAAAAGGCCATGTGTATTTCAGGAAATCAAGGAAACTTGCAGAGCACTAAACTTACTAAATGCAACATGACAAACAAGGTTTTGTTGTGTTTGTTTGTTTTTCAAAAGTCAAAGTGGGTGAACTCTGCAATTAAAGAGTGGGAAGGAAAGGCAGAGTTCAAAGGGGACATTTCTGTGGTTAGTCACCTGAAGTCCAGGCTGGAGAAGGGAAATTCCACTGTAAGATCAAAGATTGATACATCTATCAAATCTTTCCATTATTGGCTGTGCCAGACTTTCTGCTTCACTCTCCCTCGTATATATATATACTTTTTACCTTCTGCTCTTAATGGATAGATCTTTTTATGCTACTGAAAACTAGAAAATGCTTAGGTGAACATAAAAGAAACAGGAACATGGGTAACTACTACTGAGTTTTTGTGAGATGGTTCTTTCCTGGGCAGTTTAATTCTTGAGATACATTAGTTACTCTTCGCAGAAGGTTTTAGGAATGCTTTTAAGAGGAGGATCATTAGAAAATATGTATGCCCCCATTTGGGCTTTTTTACTCATTGACTGCTAGAGGGCATGTGGAAACAGGTTAGTGTTAACTAAAGGAAAGGTGATATCGTCCTTCTGAGAATGTCTTCTAAAACGCTGGTGGCTGTTCTTGAGTGCAGCTAATAATACAAGACGTTTAAAGATTTTGAGATCTGTATTAAATACTGTGATGAAGGAACACGAGAAGGGATGATGGTGTATTTTCATTACAGTATTTATAAAATCTTAAGACTTTTTATGTGAAATCACATGTCGTTTATTGACATCTGTTCAGATTTTAAAAACATAATGCATGAAAAGAGTGTTAAACACTAGATAGTACATAGCTTTCTTTTTTCCTCTGCAGGAGGCCTGTAGGCTGTTTGTACATCAGAATAATTAAAATGTCAATACGGAGTTTTCTGAATGATGATAGGTTGCTTTCTCACAGCAGGTCCTGAAGAAAGAGCAAAGCGTCCATCCTGTACTGAGCAGCAAAAAAGTATGTCAAAATCTCTTAGATGTCATCAAGCATCACTAGAAGCATTGCTGTATTAGAGGATTAGGAACATACATCTGACAGCCAATGTCCTGATACAACTGGGGCTTGGCTTCTTTTTATGAAGTGGGTTGAAGGGATGTAGATAATGAATGAGTTGTTTGAATGTAGGTTGTGAGAAAAAGCAAGACAGCTACTTTAAGTCTACTGTAGCTCATCAGTGGGATTTTTTTGTTTGGTTGCTTTTTATTCTCGTATTGCCATTGGACAAAGCTTTATTGCTGGGGGAAGAGGGAGAGATGCAAGCTCAAAGTCGAAGATATTGTCCAGAGACTGTAAACAGTGTAACATGAATATAAGCTATTTCAGATGATGGATCACTTTCATGACCTTTTTTATAGAAGATAACCATTTTTTTCTTGATCTTCATACTCCTCCCATTGTTAATAGAGAGGACTCTGGGTGCTCTAGTTTGTCATCTGCTGTTTTCGTCTATCTTAAAGGTTCCTCCAAACTAGAGAAAGAAGGGAAGGAGGGAGGAAAACACGTCTTCTCTTCTGGTTTGACTTTTAATTCTAATTTGACAATCTCTTCCTTGACAGCTTTTGCAAACACTACTGGGAAAATAAAACACTTTACTGAATAATTCAGTCTTGAGAGTGAATTGAGCTTGAGGAGAATTGTTGAATTCCCAAGTCTGTGGTCTGTGGTTTTTGTTACTGACTGTTCACATGGATTTAAAGTCCTGTCTCTGCAGTCAGTGGTTTTTATCTCCCTTTTGGATGCTGCAATTTTGTCTAGCTTCCCATCCCTTGATGCCAGCTCTCTGAGCAAATAAACGTATGAAGAACTATCAAAGGACCTTTTTGCTACCAAGGGGAGCCATAGGTAGCATGCTACACCAAGCTCCTTTCTAGCTGCACTTCTGCATATATCTATGCAACTATAAACCAAAATTTGACCCTGGACCTGAGTCTTGAAGAGAGTCCAGTGAAAGCTGATGGAGTCAGCATGTTGAGTATGAAGCCGTCTTTTCTGGCTTCTAAGGTCTGGTGGGTTTTTTCTTGTTCTGTGGGGTATTATTTATAACACTTTTCCTTAATGTTTGACTGTTAGTTGATGCTGCTTTTATTACTGAAGTTTTAATCTTACAAATACACATGAAGGCATGATGTGAAAGAAGGAATTTGATATCCCAGACATAAACAATCAATGAACACTTTAGTTTTACCTTGCAAGTAAAGGATGGTCCAATAACCAAATCATCACCTGTGTTGTCTTTCTTTTACTGCTGAAGCGTGTTCCCTAAACTGCACTGTAACTAGGTTTTAGGCACAACACCATCTTGCTCTCTAATAGCTCGAGTTATTCTCAGATAAAGAGCAAAAGTGTTGACCTTTACATTGCTTGGTGGGCTATTGTTTAGAAAAAGGAACTATACTGAAAAGAGTGTTCCTACATAAACCTGGACAACCATCACACATCTTTCTGAGGCACTGTTCCTAGTATCCTCCTTTCATGTGCTGAAGCATCCAAATCCTTAAGGAAGATGAAAACTTGATATCAGAAAAGAATCCCCTGAAAATGGAATGTCTTACTCATTCCAGATATACCCACAAAGTCTGTTATTTTAACATGCTATTGGGAAACATATGATAACAAGATAGGAGTTGGCCCTGTACTTTATCAACAAGTAACAAGAAAATCTTTATATTACTTGAGTATTTGTAAATGCATAAAAATTAGAGCCCATTTTGTGCAAGGTGAAAAAAAGTATGATAGGAGTCTAGCTAGTATTCAGGACTGTATATAAAACCTGAACTGGGCTTAGCAAACTTTAAAGTCACTGAACAAAGTCAATGTTATTATCTATAAAGCATTTTTTTTTCTAGTTCAAGAAGCGGAATCATCTGGGACAAAAATGAGTCTCAAAATTGGTACCATACTGTCTAGTAAGACCTTTATATAATTAACTCTTATTGATGGTCTCACTCAGTGGTACAGTGAAAATATAAGAGCTCAATCATAATGTGGACTGCAGGAAAGCTCTGCTAATGTATTTCCACTCAGCTGCTTACAGCTACATGTTACTATTTCCTAACCAAAAGAAGAAATAAAAATGTTTTGTGGTTTTATGGTTTATAGATTGATGAATTTGTAAGAGAATGCTAAGAAAGTAGCTTTCAGTGAGCAGGTCGTAGTCCCTTATCTTCAAACCTTAAAAGGTTACAGAGTCTTCAACTAAACAAGAAAAAAACCCACCTAAAATAAAACATTTTTTTTTTATTTCTGGTAATTTAATGCTTTATAAATTATAGCTGCCACTAGTGTTTCTGTAATCATGGCCTTCTTTGAAAGGTAGTTAAATTCAGAAAACATTTTTAATTGATAGATCATATGTGATCTGCTTGCAAGTAAAATAAATCCACAGGTCCTCTTGTGGATTGATTAAAAGTTTCATTCCTTTTAGAATTACCTTTAGTTCGGGTTATGTGCTCTATAACATATAAGCTAGATAAGCTAGAGTCCATCTAGAAGGCATGACAAGTAGTGATTAAAAATTAATTGCATCAAGAATATGCTTTGTATTCTTGGAGTAGGTATTCTTGGAGTAGGAAGTATAGAAACACTAACTGAAATAATGGAATAAATGAATTAATACTAGCATGTTTTTAAGGATTCACTTGGACACAAAGTTCAACTTTTGTATTACAAGCATATTAAAAATCCAGGTGGCCTCATTTGGCACGTTCTGTTTCATTTCCATAGTCTCTAGCTACTACGGTTGTGAGCAGATGCGGACTGATGTAATCTCGTAAAGAAAGTACATGGATAGAGAGGGTGAGTGTTGATGTTTCCTCTTCATGTCTGTTGAAAAGCAGCATTTTCTTGCTCAAAATTATTCCTGTCACTTTATTTTAAACAGGAAAATCTCATGATGGTTTGTTCTCAGCCTCACTGGAGTTCTTAATTTTTTAAGCATGCATATGCTGCTTTCTTTCTTTATATTTTGGACATACCTAAAAGAGGAAAACCTGGAAGAAGGAGAGAGAAAGTTATGAATTTGGATTCTGGCAGTAAATACTGGTGTACAACTTGAACCTCTTACTTTTACATGCTAACCAAATTTTGGAGAAAGTGTGAACACAACAGTAATGTTGTTACAATTATGGTGTCCCAAGAGGCATGTTGGACCTTTGGGATTAGGCCCTCAATTTGGAGGTAAGGGATAATCGACTGATTTCTTGAGAAGCTTACTCAGTATTCTTCTTTCATAATAAAAAGGCAGTATAAAGCAGAACAGTGACATGGCTTTTGGCCACAATATGCAAGCAAACATCTTATCTTCTTTGGAACCACTCTTAACTGTACTAAGGGTAATGATGTTGGCCACGGCTTTGACAACACTGAGGACAGAGGTTGGTGTGTATGTGTGTTTCAGAAAGGGAGGTGTTCTGCACCGGGGTGAGGAGGGAGTGAGATGGTGCAGGGCTCTTTCTGGATCTCACTAAGAAATTCCCAAAAACAAATGGCTTAATAAGATAACCACTTTAACAGGATAGAATAAGAAGAGGGGTATAGATAGTAAGCCTTAAATCCCTTTGTACCTCAATGACATCCAGCTGCACAGCACCAGCCCGGGTGTGCTCTGGTTAACTGTTAGGAGAATCACTGACTCCTAAATGTGCAACAGTCTCGTGTCCAGGATGGGCAACATACTACAGCTCTCCCTGTGTGTTGCACCAGGGAGGTTTAGATTGCATATTAGGGAAAAGTTCTTCACTGAAGGGGTTGTCAAGCATTGGAACAGGCTGTCCAGGGAAGTGGTTGAGTCACCATCTCTGGAGGTATTTAAAAGATGTGTAGATGTGGTGCTTAGAGACATGGTTTAGGGGCAGTCTTGGCAGTGCTGGGTTAGCATTTGGAGTTCTATTGCAGTTGAAACATTAGGTGAATAAATGAGCTGTGCTGCTTGTATGAGATGCTTTTGAAGGAAAAACAGGTAAGCCGTTTATTTGGCACAGGCATAACTTAAACTTATGACTGAGACTCCAGATGTAAATGGGTTTCTTGGAGACTTACTGGCAACACAGTGATACACACTTTGATCAGAAGAGTAGTGGTTTTTTTTTATATAACTCTCTGTGATGCTGAGGCAATAGCCTCTGCAGTTTGCTTTATTGGTTGTAATAATTACAACCTGTACCTTAGAACTGTTTTTCTTTCATCCTCCAACCATTTCCCCAAACAGTTAAGAGCTATTTTTCCTTCTCGGAGGATGTTCTGATGAAGCTGATGCTATGTGGTAGGTCCTGGCCACCTGCTTTACTTGCTCATGTGAATGCTTTCTTGAGTCATACTCCCAAAATATATTGTTGCCTAAATCTAGGGAAGACTGGCAATTGGTAGCATTTGAATTTTCATATTATACCAGAGTTTATGTTAAAAATAAAGTCTGACAAATGATCAGTGTCTGGGAAACATATGTGTTGTTTGCTAAGAAACAAAGGGTGGTAAGCACCGGAGTTTGCAGTGTGAGAAGGATTTTATTCTGCTATTAAGTACTTCAGGAAGAAAAATCCACCGCAGACCCCTACATAGGAAATGGTGATTCACTGTTGAGTACTTTTCTTGTTCAATATTGAAGCTGTCACAGAAATGTTCCCCATCCTATGGTAGCTACTGTTAGCTTTAAGAGCCATGTTTGTTCTTCTTTAGGCACTGTGAATTTTCATCTCTTTCCAACAGAGTAATACCTTTTCAGCTAGAAAGGTTAAGGTTGCTTTAGCGAGGTGGGGGGCACAGGGTGTCTGTAGGTGGGCTGTTAAGTTGCTCTATGAGCCAGAACCTGTGGGTAAAAGTCTTTTCTGCAACAAATTGACTCCTGGTCTTGCCTCTTTGGAATGTCATATAAGTGAGATGCTGTTAGACTGAGGTCCTGTTGTTTTGTCTGCTGTGTCTTTTGATTTTAACCTCCTGGAATAGTGTCTGTCTTTGGGAGAGGATTCTAAATGGTATCCCATAGTGGATGATAGGGTCCTCATTTCAGTTGGAAGGAAATGGGAAAAATGTAAAATATTGTGCTGGTTCCAGCACTTTGCTGGGCTGTCTCTGCAGTAATACTTGGAGTGGGCTGACTCCAGCAAGCTCCTCCGTCAGTAACAGAGCTGTTTTGAATTTTGTTGAGGCATATGCTGGTCCCCATGGACTATGTGTGAAAGTAGATGGCCCCTTTCCCCCATATTAGAAAGTGAAAGGTGAAGAATGCATTATCCACCCTGTACTTGTGCGGCTTGGAATAACTGACTAGAGCAGGACTTGGAAAACAGACTTAGAATCATAGAGAAAAACAGAGTGAGTTGACAATGTGAAGCTATTGAAAAAAGAGGCAAATGAGATTCTGCAGTCTTTTATCAGGGCTATTACATGGAAGACAAGGGGAATAATTATCCTGATTTGAAATTGCTGAGGCTTCATCTAATGCAAGTTTTGGATACTGCAATTTCAGATATAGACAAGCTGAAGAGTCTCCAGAAAAGAGAAACAAAAAAAGTCTTAGAAACCAATGTTTTGTAAGCATGACCTGTAAGCAAATGCTAAAAGAGATAGGAGTTTTTATAAGGTTTTCTAAAGAAAGAGAATGATCTTTTGACTGTGGAAAAGTTTGTTAGGTTTTCTGGCTTCTTTAAATAGAAGATGAGTATGATTACATAGAAAAGTGGGATAAAATATAATCAACTCAACAAATAATAAAGAAATAAGAATGTTTTCTGTGCAATAGAAAGCTATCTAACAGGATAAGGAAGAAATTCAAGCAAGTAATGTGTTTTTGTCTTTAATGCAAATCACTCAAAAGCATTATTTCTTGATGTCTTGGAAGTGGTTTAGTTTAGCAAAAATTTATTTCAATTTAAAATAATTTTTTCTTGAGTAAATAAGCATACCTTTGCAGTTGCTATTGAATATATATGAAGCTTAGAAAAAGCATAAAAGCTTGTCTTAATTGTTTCAAAAGCAGCCCATCTCAGACCTCTCAACATCCAGTGCAATTCTCACCAAATTCATTGTGAAGGCTATGGTGACTCTCTTTACACTGTATAACAGCCTTTACTCATAAAATTGGGTAAAAGCAAAGTTTGTATGAGTGCCTGTATTTGATGTCATTTGGTGCAATATGAACATTTCAGTAGATTGCAGCAGTCGGTTCTGAGATTTGTTTGTGTGTGGTCTGGGGATTTTAGTTCAAGGTGGATCTCAGCTAGTCCTCTGGACCATAGGTTTCCATTTGTGAATACAGTTCAAAGCTGACCAATGAACCAGTCATGGTTTCAAACTCCCACTGGGATTGCAGAGCATTTGGTGGGTGGCAGGAGCATGTTTCATTTCCCTCAGAAACAAATTTATTTCATACACATCCACTTTGAACTCTCCTGATGTACAGGAAACATGAATAATTAGGGGATTCTCTTTGGTACTACACTGTTGCATTGTACCAAAGGATTAGGAGGTGAAACCTTTACAGTTCCTCCTGAATCACACAGTGGACATTCTTAGCTTATGACATTTTCTCTTTTGTTTTTACCTCAGAAATACAAAATTATTAAACCAGACAGTTACGCCTACTTTTCAGTGTATACTTAATCACAGCACAAATGTGAGCAAAGTAAGGAATGTGTGATGATAGGATTTTTTTATTTGCTTTTCTCACTGAACTGTCAAAGGTGACTTAAATTTCTCTACTTAACAAGGAGGTTATTGGTAATAACTTTGCTTTTTCTTGGTCGACATGCCAAATATCAAGGCTGCAGAAGTTTAATCTTATTATTGATAGCAACTAGACATTTTTAAGATATTCATCAAAAGGATCTTTGAACTTTTTCTTCTATCCAACAACTTGATACTCATGAAACAAGGACAAATTCTGATAAAATGTGAGCACCATGTTTTTTCCAAGTGCACATCTGTCTCTCACAGGAGTTCTTTAACATTTGATCAAAGTATCTAAAATCATACGGTAAAGACCTCAATAATTAACAGGTCAAGATTTGCATTCAGTTAAGTCTCACAACATAAGCTGTATTTGCCTGAATGTAGAAAGAGAGTCTTCTGACTCAATTTGCTGCTTCTCACATTGGGAACTAACATTGCTTAATAAATGTTAATTACCTTACTGTAGCCTTACATAGTTGGAGTGTAACTTCTTAAGCTGTCAGTTTCTAACCTTGAAGTTGTATTTATAGTTTATATTTGAATCCAAACTTTCCTTCTTTTTATTGTGGTACGACCAGAGTTGGATAAGGAATTTTTTGAAACTTTGAGGAATTTCATGATAACGTCTGTTGCAGTATGGGTATAAAAGATGCTTTTTTAGGAGTGTTTTGGAGGTTTTTTTTGTTTTTGATTATAAGAATGGGCCTGTTTTCATTTAGCCAAAAACTTCAGGGTTTGGAACACATCTTAGGAAGAGAGTACCCTGAGTCAAATGCCTGATACCTCCTTCTATGTGAATTTCCTCACAGCTAGTTCTGCTATATCCAGCTGAGAGGAAGGAAAAAAGACCTACCTTTTAATTTTTTTAACTGTTCTTTCAGAAAGTTTCCTTTTCTTGTTGACATTCCTAAACCAGACAACCAGATTGGCATTTCCTTACAGAAACTTGTTTGGTTAAAGCATTCCTGGCAATGCACATTGCAGTCTCTCAAAGGCTTTGGCAGCGTAAGGGGTGAGTGGGTCTGCTCTGTTCCACTCCCAGATGCTGTGTTTGGGTTGACTAGCAAGATTCTTCTTCCTCTCTCGAGACCTAAGATGACTTCCCACTTTTCTATCTTTTTTTTTGTTGTTTTGGGTTTTTTTTTGTGGTGTTTTGCTTTTTTTTTTTCTCTTGTGCAGCTCATAAAATCTTTAGTTAAAGACATGAGGGGTTGATTATCTGCTTTCCCCAGGAGTTTGAACTGTTCAGTCTTAGACTGCTTGTTGCCATTAGATTAGCAGGGCTGGTATGAGCTTCCTTACTGCAGATTGCCTTCACCCAGTGCATCCAGCTATTTTTCCCTCAAACCATGTGGAGAAGGAGAAATGATCCATAACCAGCTTTAGTCTTTGTTTTTTCCCTGCTGTTATGTTTCTGCTCATACACAGGCTTTTCAGTCTCACGAAGCCAGCTTTACATGAAAGCTGAAATGTAATTGCATCCCCCCTGAATAAAATGGACAATTTCTGTGCCAGCTACATTTTTAAAGAAAAAGATTACAGCATTCCCTCTGCTGCCTGCTTTCTTTGCCGATGAATCCCTTTGCTGATGTAAAGGGATTAAATATTCTAAAACACCAGCCAGACCAATTCTTTCTAATGCCATAAGTGCACATGATAATACCTTCATTATTTTTGTGAGGGGAAGATGTAAAACGTAACAGGTAGCCCCCTTCCAATACACCTTGTTTTACTTCAGCAAATACCAGTGAGGGTTCAGATCAGCATACATCATGCTTACTGTTTCTCTCAGCTCTCCATGTTAACTTAAAACTCTAATTTACTTCAGAATTTGTGGCTTTTTGATATACCTTGTGGATCTAAGGCAGCATAATAACTATTGTGTGGTTTGCAGTTTTTTGTTTGTTTGTTTGTTCTAAACTGAAGACCTTAGGTGTGATAATATTTGTCTGTGTCATGGAAAATAAATTTTTAATAAGGGTGCATGGTTGCACACAAAGCAGTTTCACATGCCTTTTTCCTCCCTTTTTTTATAGTTTCTAGCATTCTTTGTATCTTTCATAATACCTTTGCACAGCCTCAGGAAATGGTGACTTTTCCAGAGTTGAATTTAGATATAGTATTTTGTTTTTCATGGATTGTATTTTGTAAGATTTCAAGGCTTATTCATGCATTTTATGCTCGCCTATGGACAATCATAAAATAGTTTGCTTGTGGTTATGTTGGAAGCATAACAATGCCAACATATCTCACTTTCTTTGATTAGTGCACAGACTTCTTTTTTCCCAGCCAGATGATGCTGCAGACTTACCTGAAAGAATACTTGATAACAAGATTATGCAACTTAGTTCTTGTTCCCAAAAATGTGCTTCTCCATCTCAAGTCTTCGCAATCCTTCCTTTAACTTTGGAATTTATTCTTTGAAAGCCATCTCTGATATCCCGCAGAGTGGTCCAGACCAGCTTAATGAATAGAGGTTAGGAAAAATGGTACCCTAACTGTTTTGAAAAAGGTCGTACTTGCAACAGTGGGAGAGGTTCCTAAACTCAGGATGACCTGAACTCAAGAGGCTGGACTATCTGGGGTAAAATAGTTCTACTTCTAGCTCAGCTAACTGGTAGTATATTTAAACTGTAAGACTTGTAGTCTCCTTCAGGAGGTGCTAAAGGGCTAATTCCCATTAATGTCTAGTTCAGCATATTCATCAGTTGTTGTGTGTCACTGGATGAAGGGGGTGACAAGCTGCTTCTCCTTCAGCTATTGTCACAGCTACATCCATCCCACCTACTGATTTCAGCCATTGCAGGAGAGACTGAGTGGTGCCACATCATTGACTTTTTGAGCACTGTGTGTGCAGAACTGTGACAGCCATAATAAAAATGTGGGTATGAGACCTAATACTGAAGGAAGTATGTTCATCTGAACCAAGGAATCCTTAGAGACATAGAAATAGCCAGACAAGCCCTAAGGAAGTATTAAAGCTATCTATAAAATGAGATAATGTTCTGAAAGATGCTGAGGATCAACTCTGAATAAAATCAGTAGGAACAGAGAGTGTGCAGGGCAACAAAAAACAATGCAGAGGAAGTACTGTAAGTCTAATAGCATTGGAAGTATGAAAGAAACTGTTATGAAATTAAAAACATTGAGATGTATATAACTACACTCCAGTAGACTGGGTTATAAGCCAACATGAGCACTGGTACTTAGAGGCTAGGGAGAGGAGAAAGTGGGTAGATCATCAGAAGAACTCTAAATGCCAAGAGAAAACACTAAAACATAATAATACTGTAATATCCTCATGTGGGGTCAGGTAAAAGAGTGAAACTTTAGAATGAGAATTGTCATCTGTTTATCTGCTTCTGTATGTGGAGATCAAATGGATTCTGAAAGACTTCTTAACATGCACTTTTTAAGGAGATTCTTTAACTCCTATTTTTTTCCCCCTAAAAATAATAGAAATTTTGTTGTTGAGAACTTCAGTGTTACAAATGCTATGATTTTTTTTGTCATTAGGAAGCACAAAAAAAATGGTCTAGGTACATTTTGAGAGAACAGCTGGGTCTTTACAGTATGTTTTCTTTTAACTTTCTTTTAACTGGGACCTATACTAAATCATGAGCTATGTAACCATAACCATTAGCCCAATTTTAGCCAAATTAAAGCTGACTTACTCTCCAGTTTCTACCTGAACAAAAACATTCCTCAGTCATCTTCATGAGTTCATAGAATCCTAAGATTTCAGGCAGTTCCCATGTATTGTATACATGGAGATCTGCAGATCTTAATGCCAACCATCTTTTGTCAGTGTCCTCTGCATAAAAGGAAAAGTAGTTCAAAGCTTTTTTGGGAGAAGATGGAGTTTTTTCTCCCTTCTAAGTCAAAACTTGCCCTTCTTCCTTCTTCTCACAAGTCTCTAACTACAGGTTGTTTCAAAAAGATGACCCAATTTCAGTTGAAGGTCCATTTCAAATAGGTCCATCTTTTTGAAACACCCTGTATTTCAACCTCACAAAGTCTGTCTTTCAAGAGATGCTTACAAAATATAAAGAGGTAATACTTGAAATCTGAAGCCATCTACAGTACTTCAGATGTATTAAGATGTCTGTTAAATGGTAAAAGCAAGAGCACTTTCTTGAAGGCTATTGATGATTACTTGCTTTTTGAAACACTGATTTTTTTTTGTGATATCCGTGTACAGCATTACTTGAGTCTAAAGTTTCAGTCTTTTATGACATATGTTTCTGTCAGGCCTTTAGACCTTTCCCAGTCTAGTTGATGTTTGAGAAGGCAGTCTGTGCGGTTGGACAAATGCTAACTGAACCAGCCCTATGCCTTGCTTAGCACTCGAGGAGCAAAACTAGCAGTCTCTGGACTCTCAATTCTCCTATTTAATCCTACTCTAAATCCAGCCTTATCCTTAGCATAAATTGGTATCTGTCTTAAAGAGGGTGGTAACTTAATTCCCTCTGCTTCTTCTAGCCCTCATTTTATCCCCATGAGCTTTTAAAGAGTCACCATTAATTTCAGCTTTCCAGCTATCCATTCCCAATATAAAACCAGCCTAACCTCTCCTCTGGATTGTCGCCAGAGGCTCTGTGCCTTCCTTAGCAGGAGTAGTAACTCCTTTACAATTTCCTCCATGTATCTTCATTTTAAATCTCTCATGACCTATGACTAGTTTCACCTCTAAAGTTTCTCGTTTCCTGACCAGTCACAGCCTAAGGTGTACCCATGAGTCTCATACCCGCTTTAGGAGGAGTGACATTGCATTTCTTACTGTTTCTTCAAGCTTTTATTCTAGCTGTGTGAGCGTGTCAAGATCTATCAGTCAGCTGCATATGCTCTCTTTTTTTAAGCTCTATCCTTCACCTAAATCCCACCTTTCAGCAATGCAGTGTGACTTGACGTACCTTACAGCCAGCAGCAGCATGTCTACACCTCTGTCCCACAGAATCACACAGAATCACACAGAATCAGTAAGGTTGGAAGGGACCACAGTGGGTCATCTGGTCCAACCTCCCTGCCCAGCCAGGATCATCCTAGAGCACAGGGCACAGGATTGCATCCAGATGGATCTTGAATATCTCCAGGGAGGGAGACTCCACAACCTCTCTGGGCAACCTGTTCCAGTGTGCAGGAACTCACACAGTAAAGAAGTTCTTGCTCGTGTTCAGATGGAACTTCCTGTGCATCAGTTTCTGCCCATTGCCTCTTGTTCTATTGGTTGGCACCACTGAAAAGAGCCTGGCTCCACCCTCTTGATACCCACCCTTGAGGTATTTGTACACATTAATAAGATCCCCGCTCAGTCACCTCTTCTTGAGGCTGAATAGGCTCAGTTCCCTCAGCCTTTCTTTGTAAGAGAGATTCTCCAGCCCCTTGACCAATTTAGTGGCTCTCCATTGCAACTGCTCCAGGAGCTCCACATCTCTCTTGTACTGTGGAGCCCAGAACTGCACACAGGACTCCAAACTCATGCTTTCACCGTAAACATATCAGATGTAAGAAAGCTATATGTCTTACTCAGGTTGAATGTGGAATTAGAGTTACATTTTGGAATATTGTTCTCTGGAAGATGTCCAGCTGCAGCAATGAGTCTAGATTAAACATACTCCAAATTTCTATACAAAGATAGTTTTTGTCTCACCTATCATTACTAGCATCAGTCATCATCTTAGGTCTCTGTTCATAATTTGGCCTGAGCCTTTTCCAAGCTATAAACCTTGCAACAAACCTAGCCCAGTGATACCAACTGGATTTTCTAGGTAGCCAGCCAGTTATTTTTTGTCCAAAATAGAGGATTAATCCAATAATAATTCTAGGTTTATAGCCCCTTCTATGCTGATCCATGACCTTAGTACTAATCAGTCCAGCTGCTCCTGTCCTCTTCCTAACCTTGAGGCAGCTGTGTATGGACTACTGAATTTAGTTCTTTATTATGTTTTCTGGAACTCTAACCTTCTCCTTGACTATGTAGCCTAATACAATACATAACTGTTACTTTCCAGCCTGTGTTTACTTTGGTAAATAAATAGGGTTTATAAGGAAGCAGTACAAATCACAACTAAAATTTTAATAGAAAAGCATTCAGAAATAATGTATTTACATAAACAACTTAATATACATGTACACATTTTACATTTAGAGATTAATATCTCATTTACAGAAAGCTATCATATATACTAATAGGACCAATAAAAAGAAATATTTTTGTGTATAGTGTATCCCTGTGCAATTACATTACATTTTCAGAGCATAAGGAAAAAGATTCACTCCCTCCCTTCCCTTAGGGCTAGATTTTTCCAGGAAGCTCCTGTCTTTAGAAGGAGCACAGGGAGTACTTTGCGTGCTGTGCTCTCTTGAAAAATATGTCAACCTGCTATGATCTCTAGATGGCAGCTGATCATTTCGAAAATCTGGCTTTCATCCAAGTGAACCAGCATATGTGTATGTAGTACAGCCTTCCTCAGTGGACACATGATGAGCTTATTTAAAAAGCTGTATACATACTGTGATTTTTCATATAGACTGAATACAGTCTAAGCACATTTTCACTGATGCATTCAAAGATACTTCTCAAGAAGGGATCTTTCTAGGCAGCTGTTCAAGCTACCATTTGAATGGTAGAATTTTTAAACTATTTAACCCTTTTGATGATGAAGTGTGTTTATAAAATATCTTGCAAAAAGCTAAGATTACTAATTTTGCAAAGAGCTTGCTGTGAATTAAGTGCAACATCCTAGCTGTAAATGGTAGAATTTAGCTGGGAAGGTTAATGTTCTCAGAGTAGATTGTGAGCAGGAAACCCAGATTAGAATTAGCCTATAAACACAGTTTGTTAATACAACTTGTGTAATGGGAAATCAGTTTTCAGGTCTCGAATTTTCAGACTGAATGAAATCTTAGCACACTTTAGTGACCTACAGTTAGATTAATTGAGTTCTATGAAGAGATTTCAATAAATGTTCAAATGGGTATACAATAGGCTAACTGCATACACATGGTGATTGTCAACTGTTAACTCTTTTCTAAAGGGGATGATGAGAAGTGTAAAAAATTGGCAATACCTAGGTTTCCTGGAGTGCTACAGATGTTCTGAGTGCTAAGGCCTTGCCAGCATCTTGCTGTCTTAAAAGATCATCAAACTAGTGGCTGAAGACAATAATGTTCAGTGATGTTAAGATTAAGGAGTTGCACACAGCAGCTGTGAATCCCTGGGGAACTTTGTGCTATAGCGATCCTGTGCTATCCTGGGATAAGTTAGAGATAGCACAGCAAATTCCATAATACAGTTTACTGCAGGTAAAGGTACTTCCCTTGGACTGAGATTGACATGCAACTGCAAATGGATCTCGTCTATTTTATTGGTAAATCATAAAGGGTATGGGCCTAAAGAGCTTTGATTATAGTCAAGAACCCCCCCCACACACACATTCTTAGCCAAATAATACTGCAGCTTTTTCATTGATAGCTTTATGGCATACTCGTGGGTTTGAATCTGTTACTGTGCTTTTAGTTTGAAGACTTTTGAACACAGACAGATGCTTTGTTGCTTGCCAGCAGGAAAGAGAAGAGTCTTTTGTAAAAGCAGGAGCTCCAGTGAGAATTCCATAGCTAAGGTTTGTACTAGTCTGACCTTTCCTTAAACTGTATGCAGCAGTCTTTTTTTTTTTATTTTTTTATGAGATGTAAAGGCTTGATTGATAACCTTGTTTAGCCTTGCTCCATGCTATGTGATTTACCTTAATAAAATACCATTTTGCCTTGGGCTTTTGGCTGACTGTGCTTTAAGACTTGTACCCCAAAATGTGTTTGTCAGTATGTGTCACATCTCTTCTTGTCTAGCTTGGTCTATCTGCCCATTTGTGTAACCTTCTGTATCATCAAACGCTTATCAGCACAGGGATTCTGGAAAGTGCTCTATCACAGAGACAGCAGTGCAAGCATCCTGTTTCTCAGCTTGTTTCTGTAATGATGCTGCACACCTGTGTCAGGTTGTACCTTACAGCTGTGAGTGCTAAAGATTTTGTAATTAGGTAAGGCTGTGCTTCCAAGGAGAATTAAGAGTGAGCACAGGACTGTGAACATTCGACATTTGATTTCTGATTGGCTTAATTTTCCTCTCTATTTGTGTAGTGAAAGATCTTACAGGAGCAGGAAGACGCTGTAAGAATGGGCTCTATAAATTTCTCAGAAAGCCTTGAGGATAAAGAAACACAAAAGTGGTAACTTCAGCACTTTTTTTCTCCAAAAATAAACTTCTGTGGGTAGTGACTCTATTTGTCTGTCCTATGCAAAGTGAAAGATTATCCTTTGTGCAAACAATTGGAAATGAGAAAATTATAAACCGAATAAGAGTGTAAGGCATGTTCAAGAGATAGAACAGGATACAGCAGTACGTATATGTCAACAAAAGAGTGTAAAAATGTAGAATTCTGTGGTGTAAAGAAGTCTGATTACAGCTGGCTGGCTGTGAAACTCGTCATGAATAATGGGAAACATATGATCCAAGTAGGTGGTGAGTAAAGGAACCTGAGTGACAATTCTGCTGTTGAATTCATAGTGGATCAAAGCCCTGCTTGGTGCTAGAGGCACTGTAAGTGATCGCTAGGCCACTTCGATGTGTTTGTTTTTTTTTTCCTGTTACTTTCTCTTGTGTATGTTTTGTTAGCTGCAGGATCAAGGGGAATAGAATAACTGGATATCTTTTTCAGTAAGGTGTCTTTGTGATTGTGTACGCTGGGGTTTTGTGTTGTGTTAATTTTTTGTTTATTAGCTTTTTTAAAAAAACTCTATTCTGTTTTCTCTTATTACCAGTTGTGCTTAATATCTGATTTCTTAGTCTTTGAAGAGTAAGCAAAACAGGTATTGCATGTCTGTGGGCTTTTTGCATTTGTTATTTGCCTTATTGGCAAAGTCCTGGACTTGCATTTTTCTAGGTCTTGTTTTTTGTTTCTTATTGCCATTTATGTATTTTAACTAATCTGTTTTGCACTGCAACCGCCGATTTTGTTGTTACATGCTGGTGTTTTTCTCCTGTGTTTGTTAGCATTGCACTTCATTTAATGTATCTGTGAGTTTGACCTACAGCTCTCTTGTTGCTGTTCAGCTTCTCTCACTTCTTGTTTTCCTCAGTATCACAGGCTCTGCCTTTCATGATCTCATCTGAAACACCTTCACATGTTTATATTCTCAAATGCTTTATTAGTCAGGTCCAAAATAACTTCGTTGCAGCTTTTTTTTCTATCTCCTGGAACAAAACTTTATCTCAGTACATTTAATGAATTTTTTGCTTAGCCTGTACCCAGATACATGTTTGGGATGCAAGGACTTGGCAAAAGTTTTGACTCTCTTTAAGCCACTTTCCCAGTCCTACCACACAAGTAGTACAGGGCTCTAAAACTAATCTTGGAAACACCACAAAGAACCTGCTCATCTACTATACAACTACAAAATAGAGCTGGTATCTAGGGCTTTCACATGTTTTGACGATCTCTTGTTTTCCTTTTATTACTCTCAGCTGAGATGGATTAAGGCAGGGTGAAATTAGTCCTAACTTACCCCAGGTGTGCTATTTGCATGCTGCTTGCTCACAGCAGCACACTAGAGTCCTGCAGCTCACCACCTCCATGTTGCTGTAGCACTCTGCCTGAAATGAATCTGTGGAAGAAAGACAGCAGGAAAGCAAGGGTAAGGGACACAAGGAAATGAAAATGCATGCAAAAGCCTGGGAATGAATGATAAGCTTTAATTGGAGAAACATAAAGCAATTTCTCAAAAAAAACCCTAGTTCAGTCTTTACCTAGTATGTTGTAATTGTGTGAGTGATACTTGATAGGGAAGTGGGGGAAGACAGAGAATCTCTTTTACTGTATGCTTTGCCAAATCTGCTTTTTGTAGATTAGGAGGGCATTGAAAATATGATTATATGTACTGCGGGCTCCAGTAGGTTTCCTGAGTTTGGCTGAGGAAGAAAGTAGAATCCTCCTGAGATTCTGGAAGGCTTAAATAGAGAATTGCTGATACAGCATAAACTTTAGCTTCAAAGAATTGCTGATGGCCTGTGAAAGGATGGATTTCAGATTACAGGAAGTTTTGCCCCATGTGTGCTGAAGTTAGATTACTGTCCCGATCATTTGTTAGTTGCAGTAGACTGTCTGTGCTTCCATATTGGAGCTACTTTTCTTGCCAGTAATTTCACTTCTTTACAATAAAGATTGGCAATATCTATTAAAGTGATTGTTCTGTTAAAAAGAAGCTTGTGAACTGACACCAGTAGTGAAGCTGTATTGGTAAACAAACTATCCAAGCTGTTATGTTTCAGACTAACCGGTTCTGAGGAGCCTATTGTCTTTGTAGCATTGAGTGACTTTAGTGGTTTTTATGGCTTTGCTTGCTATGATATGACTTTGATGCACTTGTTAAGAGAAGCATATAGAGGTCGCTTGTCTCCTTGGAAACCAGAAGATAAAATTACTCTGGTTGTATCTGTTGCCTGTATTTTGATATAAATAATTTTTTGTTTCCCAAAGGATAGCTACCTAGACACTGAGACATTAACCATTTTGTAATGATTTGTTGTCTTCTGATAAGACAAAGGGGTCTAACAGTGGAAGAACAATAACAGTACCATTAATTGACCAGCTCAGACATGCTATTTGCATTCTAATTAGAAATCAAAGCATTACAAGGTGTTCCCTTCGCCTTGTACTCCTGAGAGTTGGTGGAGTTTCTCTGCCTTTTGTCCAGCTTTCTCCTAAGTGCAAGGTTGTTTCTATGCAAATATTTTAAATAAAAGCCTTGTAGAATATGTTCTTTCTTTAAAACTTAGACTGCTAATGGTAAAGAGCTCATTTATAATATAAAAACAACTGAGGTAGTTATTCCCGTAGAGATACTAATGCTGCACTGCAAGGAGAATGAACGTGGGAAGCTGCTAAGAGTGATAACTGTAGGTCAGAAATGCTTCAGCAGCTGTAAAAGAAGAGCTGTGTTCTCTTTAAATAAAGATATGGTGTGAGGGGTGATTTTTACCAGTAGTGTTGTAACAAGTGGCAACCAGACAGATGTGGTCTTGGGAGTTTTTTGTCTCCAAGTGTCTCTGTGACTAGAATGTTTCTTGTTTATTGCAGTGTTTAACACAGGAAAAATGACCACCTGCAGCGGGACTACTTGGGTTTAATCTGTATCACAACTATTGACCTTATGACTTTTTTTAGGCATTAGAAAGATGATTGTGTAATAGGAATGTGCTCTAAGACAATAACACTGTTCCTGCAGTGCAGAAAAATTAATTATTTCATCCTTTGGTCTATCTTAGATTCTTTTCCAGATGCCACCTATGACGTGTTACATAGGTAACAACAAAGACCTGAGCTTCTTAACCCTTAATGTCCGTTATACCATCCTTTGCTTGTACAGGAAAACCACGAGGTTTGCTTCAGTGCTCGGCTTTGAGAACTAGAATAAATCCATTTCCAAGACTGAACAGAGCAGTGTATTGGTGTGGGTTTTGACCTGTGAAAATTCCAGGTGAGCAAAAATCTAATATAAATTTAAGTTGATCAGAGACATCACATACTAAGTTTGAAATTCCTCTGGTTGAACAAAATATCACCGAACACGTGTTTCTGTGTGGACAAGGATGTATTTTGTTTTTTCTTCAAACAACTTGCTAAACATTTGCTATAGAAATAGCTCATTTCATTGCCAGGAGCACATTGCACCCTTCTAGAACAGTGGCTAGGTTTATGCTGTCCCGTGTGCCTCTAGAGCTGATTTAATTTCACACATTGCATTTTATTGTGGGCTAAGGCTGTCCAACTGCCAGATCATCTAGTACTATTAACAATTTTGTCATTAATATAGCAAGGCAGTCCACACTGTCTCTTGTGGAAAATCCAGTCTCCAAGGCTGCTATATTCTGTTAAATTTCTGAGCTACTAAAAAACATGGAAGAATTGTCCTGCTGGTAAAATGTGTATTTCCTTTCCACTCCTTGTTGTGGAGTTTTTATTGGCCTCTCAGAGGCTGTTGGTGATGATGGAGTTGGAGCATACAGCTTCCAGCAGTCTTCTGACTCTCCTGATTTTTCCTGGGCAGCAGACTTTCTCCTGTCACCATGCCACCCAACTGCAGTTTGTCATCAAAGATCTTGTGACTGGGTTCACTGAATGATGATTTAGGAAGCTCAGATTTTGCACTGCTGGGTTCTGCTTTCAGCAGGTTGCTGCAGAGCTTGAAATGGTTTGACTGAAAACAGTGGATCTGAAAGTGAAGTTGGACATTGGGGTGAGTTGTGTGGCCGATGTTAGGTGGCAAGAAATTGTAATGGCATTGGGAGAGTTTGCATACATGTTTCTGTGACGTTGCAGCTCAGGGCCTGATTTTTGGTTCATGTTTGTATGTCCTGATAAGCAATGTCTGGAACCTAGCTCGCAGTGCTAGGTTGATACTCCTGAAGGGAAGCTTGTTGTAATTTGAAGTAAAAATGAGAAGCGAATTACATGGTGTCAACTACTTGCTAAGGAGTTTCTAGGTGTTCACATTAAGATATACATGGAGAAACAGACACCAGTCCCAAATGGAATTGTATGTTCTGCAGTATTTTTCTGTGGTTAACCATTAGTAACTTTGAAAGTGACTGGAATGTGCATGATGACTAAATTGTGCAAAGTGGTGGTCTTCTGTCATTCATGTGAAAAAGTTACTACTTTTTTTTTTTTCCTGACTGCTAATGTAACAAGGAATAACAAATGATGTAGCAATAAATGTAGAAAAAGAGATGCCTAAAATATTTCTTAAATTTTTTTCTTTTACCCTCATATTATTAGGATTTTTTTTTTTAGGGATATTAAAACCACCTTGTTTTCAGTGTTCTTTGATGTTTTACTGGGTTTTGTACTAGACACCTGTAAATTTTTGTCTGGGAATCTTGGAATTTTCTTTATTAAAACAAGGCTGCTGGAAATATGACCACAAGGGAAGCTTAGGTATAAGTTAGGAGTCCTGGTAATAGTGACAGCGTTTAGCTTGATTTCTTTAGCTAAAAAAAAAAAAAAGCCCTAAGAGTCTAAGGGAGACCGGAGGTACTGAGTGGTTTGGAGTAATTTAACAATTTTAACAGTTTTAGTATGACAGAGAACCTTCTCAAGAGAGTGAAATGATCCCGCATTATGAATGATTGCAGGCGATATCTACAAACATTATGCAGTCTGTATTGCACTTCCCATTCACTTAAAGTTTTTCTGACTCTGTAGCACAAACTTGTAACACTCACCAAAGCAAAAAACAGTTTAATGGTAAAAGCAGTTAATCTCTCTTCAAGGGCTAACACAGCCTAATGTTTGCAATCTAAATTGCAAATTTAATGTTATATTGTAACACAGCTAGCTAGCAGTAAGTCAAAATGCAAAACACAGTTCATCGTTTCAGAGAATTAATTTCTGTGAAATGTAAGGTTGATAGGGCTGCTGTGGTACAAAGAAAATCTCAGATACATCACTATGTAAATTTCAGTTTGAAACACGTGGATTTGACTTTCAGGGAATTAATGACAATATAGTAGTATATTAGATGAGCACAACTGAAGTAATGAAGAGAATTACCTAGCTCAGAATTCTTTCATTTCTGGATAAATAATCATAATGTACATTTCTGAGGAAGCTTTAATAAGCATCTTCCATTGGCTAATTTGTTTAATATGGAAATATAAAGCCCAATTATGCATAGGTGAACTTCGATGAAAATTCATAGATTATGAACTATGTCGTTAGACCGTAGCTTATTGCATACCTTATTAGTACCATCTGTGAGCTTTTTTTTTAGTTCTGTGAGCTAGTCTGTATTTAGCTACTCTGTTTTTTAGAAAACTCCACTAAAACTTTGGCATACAACACAACACTCTTAAAAAGCAAATGAAGCTATCTAGAAGCAGAAAAATAGGACATATTTGAAAGTCAAAGCTGGTTTCCAAAAAACACCTGAACTGTATTGTCATGTCATCAGTAAATGGAAAATGTTATCAGCAAGCACCATAGTTGTCTAGAGGTACTTACTTTTGTGTCCTTGTAGCCAATGTGGTGTTAAGGGTCTGTATAGTTTGGTGAATGATGCTGGGGATTAACCTCTGTGGGTCTTTGCTGGCCTCATAAGCTCGCCTTTGAATTTGCTTGAGTGACTAGATGGGCAAATGTGTCCATATTACCTACAGACAGGACAAAACTTGAGTGTCTTGATGCTTTTTATTCCCAGAAGAACGATAGAATGGAAACAATTTGAATATATAGTGTGAGTGGCAATGATATTGAAACCTAGCAGAAATGGTTTGTAGTGGAGACTGTTTAGTTTTTGTCTTCTAGCTGTTACGAAACCATTGGTATTTATAAAATGATAGATCATATTTTGGTGCTCATCTCTGAGGAAATGTCATGGAGATGTTTGTGAAAGGAACAAATCCAAGGGCAGCCAATTGCACAGCTGAAGAAAGTCTCTGAGGCTTATGAAGACAATGCAATAATAAGCAAAAGTCTGCATGTAAATAGGGTATGGTCCAAATAAAGCTGAAGTTGCCATAGGTGAAGTCTTATGTGCAGAATTTACAGGGCCCAGGGTAGAGTCTTACCTTTTTAAGCCTACCTAGAAAGGAAGATCAAAAGCCCAAAATGTATATTTTTTTTTTTGCAAGTATTTTGTGGAAAATAAGAGTTTTCTGCAAACTACCATAAAGGCACTTACATGCCTCTATCAGTTAGATTTTTCTCTGTGGAAATTGGAGAAGACTGTTGTTTGAAGTGGAGATGAGAGGATTTTTTTTTTTAGAAAGCACACAGCATTGACTTGTTGTTGCCCTTTCTGAATCAGATGTATGATTCCATGTAATTTAATTCAGCTTCCACAGAAATCAATTGTGAATTGTCTCACCTTTCCCAGTAACTGCTAATGCATTTCAATGGTTCAGGATTGATCTAACGAGCTCTCCCTGGAATAACTAAAATCAAAGTGCACTAGTAAAGACTAATTTAATTTTTCTGCCTAATACTGTCAGGTTTTTAGACCTATTAGGAATAATCATTGAAGTCAACTGGGTGTACTAAAGGGAGCTGAGGTTGAGTAAGAAAGCCTTGCTGGCTGAGTGTGGTCTGATGGTCCTTCATGTCCAGATAAAACCCTACTTTATCTGTATGCATCTAAGGTTTTTACCCACTTTCAGTGGGTCTGTGGCACTAGTATGAGTATTTAACAGCAGAAAGAAGGCAGAATTAACAATAGAATTAAAAAATGTTACATAATAGAAGTGTGTTGAAGTGATAGTTTGAGTTTAAGTTGAAGACAATGTTTGTGTAATGCAGCTCTACTTTCATTAAGGTAATTATTTGAAGTTAGCATCTTATTAGCAGTGATAGATCTTTGCTTCATGGAAGAACTCTATAGCTGGATGCATTTTAATGAATATTTTTTCTTTGGTATATATAGTTATATTAGTAACTAACTGCAGCTTGGCTTAAAATATTTTTATCCCACCCAGAGGAAACTGGGAGAAGAAGCTGGAAAATAAAAGCAAAAGCAAATTTTTTTTCCTAATAAAAATGCTTAGTTTTCTTAAGAGGTTATAAAAACACTGGAGGTTTTGAAATATTTATTGCATAATACTGTGAATTATTTACATGAGTCAAGGTTACATGAAGCTACTTATCAGCAAGGTGGCATTTTCAATAAGAAACATTTTTTTTAATTGGGATGCTTTGGATGTTTTATTAGATTAGCCTAACACTTAAATTTTGAGAGCTTTTGCAAATACTCTCTCAAAAAAGCTTTTCCAGGAAACTCTAAGTGAGTTCACTTTCTAAAATGCTTGAGGTGAATACAGTTGAAGTTATTTAAAATGTAAAATTTGCAGAAATTCCCTGTGTTTCCTGCATAATAGATATACACATGTAGGAAGGTCAGGTTGGGAAGCCCTTGTTCTATGGAAAGGGTTTTACTCTGTATAAAACTCAGTGACTTTGATAAACTCTTCTTAGATTAAAGGGCTCCTGAGCATATGGGTATTTTTAATCTGGTCCTAAGGGATATGTATGAAGCTTTAACAGTGTCTGAAAGAGATTTTTATTATATCAGCCATCACCTGCTATTTAGTTTGCATCACTTGATGCTGTACTGTCTGTTAAATTCTAAGTTGACCAGTTCTGAAACTTTTATTTTGTAAAGCAATGTGTTTATATAAATTATGTATTGTTTGGTCACTGGGAAAACAGAACTCAGTTGGGGTGCATTTTCAAAGAGAGCAACTAATTTTATAATTCTTGCAGCTTATTTGTTGTTGCTGCTATTATGCCAGGAGAAGATAATTTACCAACTGTTATGTATTCTATTGACCTGTCCTGCTTTTACAGAAATTGAAGCAGAGACAATTTGTCAAGAATACTCAGTGCTGTGCACTAAGGATAAAAAGAATGCTGAACTTCTGCATAGAAATATTATATTGACCTTGCTTGTTGGTTTAAAAAGAAAAGTAAGGATGGTATGTTTGCTACATTAGGATATTGAGGCTGCTTGCTAGAATCCATTTTTGGAGAATACCAGAAGTGCTAGATTAAGTTGTAATGTAAGAAGCAATGGAAGTGCCGGTTCTACTTGTAGAAGTGTTTTTGCAGGGAAGAGATACAACAGATGTGTTCAAGAGGATGCTGTGAAACAGACAGTGTGTTACCATATCATCCAGCTTCTTTTGCTACATGGAAATAAATGTGGTAACGATTGCTATTTTTTTTGCCGTGTAACTCCAAACTCAAGTATGCTTGGGACTTCCTATAATTTGTCATCACTATCAGAAATTATTAGATAGAAAATGTTATTTGGATTTTACTTAGACCAAATCTAAGTAGTGCATTCCTGGAATATGATGGAAGACATCTAGTAGCTCTCATATGCATATAAACCAACATCTGATAAACATAGATATGAAATCTAATAAAATATTAGAGTCTCTGCTGAAGAGCCCTGGAAAAGATCTTAAAGACTTGGATAATTTCCTGTAATTTTTTTTGGATGAATAAAAAAGGACCTTCATTACTTTAAGGTATACTGTATATCAAAATTAAACCTTCCTATGCATGCAGTTGGATGCAATATGCAGTAAATTGATAGTAAGAGCTGAGAGTCATCAGATTAAAGTGCTGCTCTCCATTACAAGGAAATTAGTCTCTTTTTTTTCTTTAAGGCTATTTCTGAGCCAAGCATAAATGGCTGCTCTCAGACATTCAGAAAGCAGGATTTAAGAAATAGCCTATGATAGCTGTGTTGGCTTCAAAGTACAGGAAGTCCTTGGAAAAAAATTTTCTTCCCTAATTCCCTTTGGATCTGTTTGCAGCAGCTGTGTGGGATACAAGTTGTAAAACTCTACTGGGAGATAAGTACTCAGATGCTGGAGTTCTTGCTAACTGAGTTTTCTGCTTCATGGTATTGCTATCAATTCTGTCCTTTGCAATCAATATTGCAACATATAGAATCACAGAAAGAGAAGAAAGGCAAGGCAGAACTTCTGAGCCCCAGCTGCAAACTTTCTACCTCTATGTAAAGTACTTTATTAAGGGCTGGATGAAGCCTTTTGACTTCATTTCAATTTGAAATGCTTTTCTCCTCCAAGAGGTCCGAGAGGAGGTTGTTCTCCAGAACACAAACTCTTGTTTCCTCTTTGTTCTCTAGAGCTCCCGTGTTAAGAGTATCTGATGTGAGATAAAAGAGGTAACTTCCAAAATGCTGCAAAACTTATGCTGTGTGCTTAGTTATATATTCTCCCATTCCTCACCACCTCCTAGTCATGTAGCCCCTGCTCTCCACACGTGCACTCAAAGTCAGGTCCTGAGTGGGAACAGTCAAGACATCATATTTCTCAATGCTGATCGTAAGGTGTGGCATAGTAAAAAGTGAACTCTTCAGGCTTTTTTCTTTTTCAAGATTAATTGTGAGATCCAGCACAAGTCACTTACAATACTGGAAAAAATGATGCTACTAGTAATTGAACTGAAGACTTTAAATTGGGGAGTAAGTAGCACAAATAATCTGTTTCTGATTCTGTCATTAAGACCATCTGGGAGAGGAGTAGAGTTCTGTTAAGCTGTGGGAGTGGAATGCTGCTCAGCAGGTATCAGCTGTGCACAGAGCAGGGTTGACAAAGATTGCTTTCCCCTTCCACCTGCATGAGAGAAGCAGCCAAGACTTTCATATTTGGATCTCTGTAGGCTGGGGGAAGACTGTTGTGAGCAGGCTGGTTTGGAAATGGAATTTTTTTTCTGATAGCTTGTTTGACTGGACTTATTAAACAGCATGAGGCTATGCTAAAATTGAACTATGTAGATTTGCGGTGTTAATGTGGAACATAAGCCTGTCAGAGTTCAAGGAGCACCTGGATGATGCTTTAGTCATACTGTTTATAAAGTTTTAGGTAGTCCTGTGAGAAGTGGCAATGCTGCTTTTCCTGGGGCTTTGATATGAAGCTCCTGGGCCATACTGTTACAACAATGGTCTGTAGCTTTTGAGGTTGTTTTCTTTTGGTTTTCCTTTAAAATAGTTAATTCAATTATGGGATTTACTGTTGCAGGATGCAATAGAAGGCAAAACTAAGAGTTCAGAAAGGAATTTGATATACTTATGGAGGAAAAAAATGGAGCCAGAGAGTCTAGTAGCCTGGTCATCTGAGGTTCAAGAGGCTTGCAAACAGCAGATTTCCAGAAGCAAGTAGAATATGCAAGAAGACCTACCTTGTTTTTTGTCCTTTTTATTCCCTAAAGATGCTCTTGGTCTTTGTCAGATAGTAGCTGATGAAAACAGCTATGCCTCAGTGCTGAGTCATTTATTTGTTCCTATGTCCAGTTTCAACTGGGCTGTCAGGGTAGGTCTGAATATCCTCTTTCCAGCAGCGAATCTGAGACCTGAATGTACTGAATTTGGATGTGGAAGGCATGACCAGAGAAGGATAGCAGGGGGGAGGAAATAATGGTCATCGGCATCCTTTGTGCCACACCTTCCAAGGCTGTCCTCTCTAGATGAAGCCATCTATCTGGCAGGCTCCTGACATTCTGCATCCTGCCATCTGCCACAACTGGTAAAGTTAGAACAGTTTGTCCATTGATATGTCTTATTTTGAAACATACTGATATGTTTACAAGATAATTTGCACAAAATGACATCATGTGCAAGACTTGGTGGCTCTGAGCCAGGTGTTTTTCAAAATCATTTACATAATATTTGCTGAGTAATTTTGGCAGGGGAAGTTCTGTATGACCTGCTTGTAAATAACTTGTGACAGTACTTCTCATTGAAAATTTGAACTATCTGGGTTAGAAAGGACTAAAAACGTGCACTGTTCTTCCTTGATAGGATAATGCATAACTCTTAACAACTGCAAATGTGAGGTAGTGTTGCTTGATTGCTACCATTTTAACTGTTGCTTGCAAATATGCACAACATTTGCATATTTTTGGGGGTTAATTAATGATTCCACACCCTCTGCCTTCAAAAATGAGGTAATACTAATTTAATAATTCATCCTATGAAAGAACCCTGAAATAGCTATGGAAACGCTTCTTGCGATGTGTACTGCCTTTGTAATTTTATTATCACCCTGAATATAAATACCTATAGTATTTCTGAGCAAATATCATTAGAAGTATGTAGTAGAGTTAGGGAAAAGCCCTGCTGCTTTTCTTCTATTCTACATTGGCAGTTTTTCTCTTCTTACTCCACATTTCTGAAACTACTTTATCTTCCAGTGCTGCATGTGTAAGAAAGATTTATGAAATCTTTACCTTTGAGGCTGGCTGGCATAGTAATCTTCAGTGTCTGTCTCTAGAGTTCAGAGATGACCACCTGCTGGACCATCGGAAGCCATCAAAACGTGCTTCCAGGTGAGCAATGCTATGTCATCTGGCTAGTAATACGTATTTTCTGTATGTCTTTCCTTGGCTTGTATGCAGCCTACTTCTAGTACTGGAACTGATGAAGGTGCTGGGCCCATGTGTGTCTGAAATGTCAGTTTGCAGAGGAAAAAAAAGTTATGGTCAGCAAATACTAAGTGGTGTTAAAAAATAGTGTTCTTAGATGCTTCTGTCTTAAGGTAGTAAAACATCCTCTGAGGCATGTGTGAATTTCCACTTAGACTGGTAATTATTGTGAAAGCTGTAATTGTATTTCAAACCACTTTGAACCAGTGATGCTAGTGAGGACATAAAAGCTGCTACCAATATTAAGACAGGCAGGGACTTCAACAGAGGAATGGGAGAATAATGCACAGAGTAGCTTGTTGCAATCTCCGGTTCTGGTTCTCTCAAAACTTAAAGGCATCTGTAGAGAGATGAATGCTTTGGAAATGCTCTTTTATTTGTTTTCAAGACATTAACTTCCTAAATTTCCTGAATGCGTGTTCTGTTTGTCCTAATGGCAAAATTTCAGAATGATTGGCTGAATCTGTTATTAAAGACTTTTGCCCAAGGGGAAAATGCTGCTCAATCTTTTGTCTGTTGGAATTTATTATTTTTCTTCCATATACTGTTATTAATATTAATTGCAAATATTAATTACAACCTGTAGCTGTATTTCAAATAATGCATTTTTTTAAGATTTAGCAACAATTTGTCTGTTTGTAATGTAGTAAAACTGTAGGTTCCTAAATATATCTCCTTGTTTCTTGCTGTTGTACACCTGCATCCTGAACTGTATTAATGAATGAAGCCAGCACTCCTCCCACCCTTCCCCTCTGTTTGGTGCTTGTAAGACATGTGGAATACTGTATCTAGTTCAGGGTTGCCGAGGGGTCTGGAGCCCAAGCACACAAGGGGAGGTCGAAGGCAGTCCCTGCGGCCCAAGGGGCAGCAGAAGGGCCCAGGGGAGTGATGCCCAGGAAAGGGGCCCTCAGCCCTTCTGACCCTCCTCCTTCTCCCACATGAGATCATCTTTCAGGCCACAGTCCCCCAGAACAGCCATATCTGGCCACATGCATTACCATCACAGTGGCTTCCTGATATCATGAGCTAGCTCATTGCTGTTTGTTTTGGACTCTCTAAATACAGAGCCCCTAATAGTTGGTCCACAACTTGCTGAGCTTTGGGGCCCTTGGATTTCAATGATGATTGGAAGAAAAGGGTCCTACAGCGGCAAGGTGGGCAGCTGTCCACATCTGTGTGGGAAGGCAGAGAGGAGGCAACATCAAACAGAGGGCACCATCAGTCACGTGGCAGCAATGGTCGTGTGAAGTACTGTAAGGCCTTTGGCACAGCCCTCCATCACATTCTTCTCTCTAAACTGGAGTGATGTGGATTTGAGGAAATGGTTGCATGGTCACATCCAGCGGGTAGTGGTCAGCAGCTTGATGTCCAGATGGAGATCGGTGACAAGTGGTGTCCCTCAGGGGATTGTATCAGGACCAGTACTGTTTAATATCTTCATCTATTACAGACAGTGGGATCGAGTATACGACTAGCAAGTTTGCAGAGGACTTCAAGTTGAGTGGGGCAGTTGACATGCCTGAGGGACAGGATGTCATTCAGAGGGACCTGAAGAAGTTTGAGAGGTGGACCCATATGAACCTCATGAGGTTCAACCAGTGCAAGGTCCTGCATCTGGGTTAGGGCAACTCCTGGTATCAATACAGGCTGAGAGATGAAGGGATTGAGAGCAGCCCTGCAGAAAAGGACTTGGAGGTGTTAGTGGATGAAAAACTGGATGTTAGCCAGCAAAGTGTGCTCACAGCCTGGAAAGCCAGCTGTATCCTGGGCTGCATCAAAAG
>VZRW01002250.1:125132-235980 GCA_013398125.1 Aegotheles bennettii
ATAAGAGAGATGGGGACAGACTTTTTAGCAGGACCTGTTGTGATAGGACAAGGGGTAATGAGTTGTTTAAACTAAAAAGAGGGGAGATTCGGATTAGATATAAGGAAGAATTTTTTTTTTTATGATGAGGTTGGTGAAACACTGACACAGGTTGCCTAGTGAGGTGGTAGATACCCCATCCCTGGAAACATTCAAGGTCAGGTTGGACAGGGCTCTGAGCAACCTGCTTTAATTGAAAGTGTTCCTGCTTGTTGCAGGGGGAGTTGGACTAGATGACCTTCAAAGGTCCCTTCCAACTCAAACCGTTCTGTGATAAATGATGGTTCTCCGATTCTAAAAACTGGCCAGAAAGGTTTCGGCTTTAAAACCTTAATACTACCTAAAACTGCTGACAAGGATATTTGGGATTTGTTGCCTGCTTTTCTTGGATAGTATGAAGCAGGACAGCTGAGTATTATTCTGAACATGGGGCACCTTGGAGAGCTTCAAGTCATAGGAGAATGGTCAGGATCATGCTAAATATGCATGGTAGTCTGGTAAACTAAACAATTTTGGGATTTTATTCAGCTGAGCTGGGTCAGACAAGGCCTCATGGCTTGTTCAAATACTTTGGAAGAAATCACACTTCATTGCAAATCTCTCCTGTGTTTTTGTTTGTTTTCTCTTCCATTTACCCAGTTCACTGAGGTCGTGACTTTGAAAGCAGATTTGTCTTATTAGTAGTATAGTTGCTTGTTGCTGTGTTTAAAGGAGTCTAATTTATAGTAACAGAAGGATGATCTGATTCTAAACTTGGATGGCTTAAAAATAAATGTGGATGACTGATTCTATTGTAGCAATATAGTGTCAAAACATACTAGCTGAAGAAAGGACAAATAGCTCAAAATGTTGACTGCATCTTGTAAAACTGTCTTAGTGAAATGCTGATGGCTTTTTCAGTGCAAGCTTAGTTTAGCTTAGTGTTCTGTGCTCTAAAAGGCAAAGATGTTCAAGATGACAAATATTTCATAGCATGTGTTGTTCAGCTAGCTCTGCCGGGGAAGAGTCAAACATGGCAAAAATGTTCACCAGCAGTCTTGCAAAAGTCTTGCAAACCGGATGTATAGTCAACATCTAAAGTATCCTAGAAAAATTACGCATGATTAATCTCACTAGATTGCTAACAGCTACTGCTGGAAGTCAGGCTTTGGGACTTTGAAGAAGGTCTGTTTTATTTTCATAAGTGGCTTAAAAAGGTGACCAAAAGAAATCAGAGTAGCACTGAAATACCCTATCAAAGTTTCAGAAAGCAAAATGAGAATATAAAGGTGAGAGCTGAAATATCCCAGTTCTTCCAAACCTTCATTTAAGTGCTTGCTGGCTTCTCTGAAAATTCTAGAGTTAGCAAAGGAGACATAGCCATTAAGATAAGAACAAAGCTGTGTTATTTCATGTTTTTATAAATAGCGTACCCACACTACAGTATTCTAAAAGGGTTAGTACTTAAATGACTCACAAAATATTAGTTAATTTAGCTTGAGCTGTACTTTTTCAAGACTGCTATATAGTATTAATTATGCAGATACCGTAGTAATGGTTTATAAGGCAATATATGTTTGTTTTTGTTTTTTTTTTTTTTTAAAAAACAAACTCAACAGTTTTGGGGAAAATACTATCTAATAATGAGCCAGAACTTTTGGGACATAAATACTGATTTCTTACTGTTGTGTTGGGGTTTTTTTAGACTCAATACTTTGTCTATTAAATGTATGATATTTGTAGAGGCTCAAAGGAAAGTTAAAAAGCTGTGGAAAACTACCTAACTGATGAGAGGTAAATAAAAATGTTTTGGAAAATGGGAGAGAGAACTGACCCAGGAGAGATTGAAAATAAAATTGTTTTGAAATTTCCTGCACATAGCATCTGCTTAAACACAAAAATTTTCTTTTGCTTAATTTTGCAAGAATTTCTTTAGCTACCCCAGCTCCCGCTCTTAATGGCCAGCAGTGTTATGTTATCAGAGCTTGGGACTGTTTAATATCTCGTGGCAGTATTTATATTTAAAAGATGGAATGAATTGTTAACTGGAAATGTTGCTTAGCAGGTTCTCTCAAAGGACAGATTTTGCTTCAAGTTATTGTACAGTTGTAAGAAAGTTAACTGAAAGTTACGAACTAGCAAGGAGAGTAAATTTTCTACCTACACTCTAGTGGCTTTCATGTTTCTTTAATTATTTATACTCCATGAATATTCCAATGCAAGTAAAGCCTGTTTATGAGCATGCAGGTAGGAAAGATAGGTATTGGAAGAAAGATTGTATACACTGTCCCATGATTGTAATTATTCAAAGGACAGTATTTTTGCTAAGAAGAGGTTTTAATAAAGGCTTTAAAACTAAGCCCAAAAATATACAAAAATTAACATGGAGGTAATAATGAGATGGCAAACAAATCCTGTCAGCTTTTTTTCTTGTAAGAAATATAAAGAAGTTTAAAAATGATCAAGATGTCTGGCCCAACATTTTGCAACAGTACTGTTGACAAAGTGTCCATCAAAAGTGTTTGTTTATTGTGGAAATCCTTTGCAAAGATAAATAAGAAAAACTCAATGTTTTTGCTGGATATGCTACAAGTTCACTGTAGCTGCTTTGGCATTTCATTCAGGACAGATACAGTTTATCTTATCAGCCACTTCTTTCTTTCTGGGTCAGAGCCCATCTGATGTGCAGCCATGCAATTCCTGTAGGGCACAACGTGTGCTCATCAAGAGAATGAATGGTGGGAAATGTCACCCCCCCGAGATGGCTGAGGAAAAGGCAAACCTGGGGGAGCTGAACCCTTGCTGCCATAAGGTACTGTTGGGGCATTTCCATTTAGTGGTATTCTAGATTTTTTTTAGAACTCTCAAATTATATATTCTGTGTGAGTAAAATATCAGTTATTTTCTATATCCCATTTTGCAAAGGCTGTAAGGGCTAGAACTGCTGTGACTAATGCCATATAAAATGAACCCATTTTTGGCTTTAAAAATCTCATGACTTTAAACCAATGTTTGAGACTTGTGCACATTTCAGTCCTGCAAAAGATATAGTTGGACTGAAAATACTGCTGTCCAGTGCTAGGGTCCTGACTGACAAGTCTTTATTTGAATCCCTTTGTTTCAAACATGTGCTACAGGTTGCAACACTGAGGTTTAAAGTTAAGGATGCTTCAAGTTGCTCATTTTTCAGTTTTGAGGTGTTTTGGGCTTTTTTTTGGTGTTTTTTTTTCTCCCTCTCCCCCAGGTGGGAAAACCAGTTGCAGTATTTCTGAAGTCTCTACTTAGTTTTGCCATCTCTACAGGATCTTTGTTCTCTGTTCCTGCTGAGCCTTTGGAGCAAGGTACCTTCTAGGGGGGTTGGTTATACTTCCACAAGAGGAGGAACCTGCTGGCTTGGACAAATGAGATGTGTACATTAAGTAAATCTCTCTAAGAAGTAAAAAAAGACATTGAATTTGAGAAGTTTGCAGCTGTAAAAATTGGCTTTTGTCATTTGCTAAGTTCTTCAGCCCCTGCTAGACACCCGTGCACTTGTGTCAGCACACACTGAGTATTGTTATATGCTGAGGAAAGAAAGAGAAGAAAATGTGTGAAAGTTAGCCTTGCTGGATCAGATGAACTCCAAAGGTCCCTTTCAACATTAAAATTATTCTGTGGCTTTTGCTGTTGGTTGGATACTTTAACTGGAGGAAATGCTGGCCGTAATAATCTGTGTGTCTGCAGACTTTCCATAGTATTTCAGGGATGACATGTATACTTTCTGAGAGGCATCTCTGTCAGCAAGCAAAAATTACTTACCATGGCCTTTTACCCACTAATGCAAAACATTTCTTTGAGAATTCCAAAGCTAGTTCAAAATAAAATCAAACGAGTTCTGCCACAGATCATCATCTCGGATCATTAGCTTGCTTGATATTGGGCTTCTACACAGAACTCTGCAGCTCTGTCTCTAATGCATTTCCACTACCTGTGAGCACCCAGATGAAGCTACTCATGAATGATCATCCAACAGCCAGACAGCTCTGGAAAAGGGCTTTCTAAAATCGATGATGTCCTTTGTTTAGGGATAGAAACAGGCACACAGCTTTTTGTGTTAGCCTGTACTGCACGGTTTTAATTTCTCTGTCAGTTGAGTCGAGGAGGGTTGTCATCAGCACTTGTGTCCTCTTTTTCATTAAGCTGCTCTGTGGTGCACAGGCACTGCTTAGTGAAATTTGCTTGTAAGAAATGTGTGTGAAGCTAGCCCCTTTTCTAAGCTGTGCAGTAGAGTGCACTTCGTCTAATGCCTCATCCTAATGACTGTCTGAGTGAGGCTGCTGAGGCCAGCCCTTGGGGAATCCTTCAGTGGGAAAGTCTGGCCATGATTTCCACAGCTGGGGCTGCTAAATGGTACTGCAGTGGTGCGGAGTAATTGTTAATGTTTGCACAATGCTACTGGCACTCTGAAAGTAGTGTTCCTTGGAGTAAGAATGAGAAATAACCAACAGAGAGAAGAACAGGTAATCACCTGCTAAGCTGTCATTTGGCAGTTAGAAAGTGCTAAAACAGAAAAATATTTAAGAGACACTGCTGAAACAGATAATGCTATAAAATTGGTTAGATGAAGTGAAAGTAATACCACATGTTTGAAGTCCCAAAGGTAGCAAGCACTCCTTTCTGTATTTATGAAGGTACAAAGACTGTACTTTTATGTTTTATGCGTTTTAAGTCATCCTTCTCTCTTTGGGAGACGAATATACAAAAATAGAAAAAATATTCTAAGCCGCATTATGGTTTTGTACTAGTTAAGCAGTTTAGTGCTATAGGCAAGAAAGAATACAGATAAAATAACGTATATTTTAATGGTTATTTATTGCCCATCACTTCTGACAGGCTGCATTGAAAGTCAAGGAAGACCCTTCAGATATAAACTTTGGGAAGCAGCTCCTGTCTTGGAGAAAGAGACCTAATTAGTGTCTGACATTCTTCCAGAAGGAAGAAATTAGCACCGGTGAAACACTGATTGTGTGTATGCTCACCACATGGCAGTTTGGGATGTGCAGCTTTTCATAAAAGTTATCCAGATATGTGATCAAATTAGAGGTATGTTTCATTTCTGAATGTGTGTACAGTGATTCTGGAAAAAGAAATACTTTGTGAATTCAGTTTAGCATTATGTGATAATGTGTTTCTGGTTGTGAAATCCCTGTGCCTTACATTATAAAAAAACAATGGCCAGTTGCAGGCAAAATTTTTTTTGACTGTAAATGACAAAGATTTTTTTCAGCATCTCATTTTTGTTAAACTTGAAATCTAAAGGAAGCAAACTTTCAAGGAAAATAACGTATTTTTTTAGAATCACTAGTGATTTTTTTTTTACTCTTGCTCATCTCCATATTTTGAGAAGTATAAGAAAGAACAATGTACAGAAGTCAACTGGATATGCAGTCCTTTCCAGATGTATAAACCTAGGTACCTTCTTGTCTGATACAGTCAAACTCACTTTTTCCTTTTGGCAACCTTCCCTGTTTTCAGGTGTATACTTTTGGTGCAGGAGAACACCTTGTTTTGCAGTGGGCAGTACCTGCCACAAGTGTCTTTCCCTGGACCAGCATTGAGCCCTCATCTCAAGGGAGGGAAGGAAAATGGGGTTGCTGTATGGAATTGCTGAATGTGCCTCTTCCTTAGCAGAACTGTTGCTGATAGTTTAGAGGTGAAAATAATCAATAATGTATTTATTGTTCTACCACTTCACCCATGTCAACAGATGGAGCTTGGTCTGTGGGAACCCTGTGTTTGCACCATAGCCTGTATTTCGTTGTGTTGCTGCTGGTTGCTGAATTAGCTGTCGGATGCAGGCATGAGGACTGCCGACTCCTTCTCATGCCTGCCATGGTTCCTCTTACTCAAGCAAAGGACGCTTGCTCTGTTCTTAGCTAAATAACTGTGGCTCCTCCTCTGCCTCAGCCAGGTTCTTCCCAGGCTGCCTTGCTTGCCTTAAATCCCAGAAACTAACTGTTTAGCAGGTTGGTTGGATGTAATTTGTGTTCTTCACAAAGAGACTCTTCATCTGGTCTGGTGTCTTCATTTTTATGGTTGTGCAGCTCACATTTAGTCTTACGTATGTTCCCTCTTTTCCAAAGTCTTTATACTTTAAGTTTTGGCACTGTTTTAGACTAATGTTTTTAATTTTAAGTCTTAAATCTGAGATATTGTAAATTGAAGAACCTAGCCTGAGAGTGGTTTGGACTTCTGTAAACTAGTTAAAAAAAGTTAACAAGTGGGTTGAGCTTCCCTCTTGTGGCTACACTATGTAACAAAACACATTCTATAGAACATCTGAGCTTAATCCTGAGAATTTTTTTCATAGAGAAAAACTTTTCTGTGACCTCCCTTGAATTAAGATTGCTTGGGATTTGCTGGTTTTGAAGGCCCCAGTTGTTGTTTTATTACAGGCACGTCCTATAAGTTATAGTTACCATTCAGTTACAGTTCATGTATACTTTACATGAAATGAAAAAATGCCCGAAGATAAACTAAGAAGATTAAGGGTGACAAGGAGCAACAATTAGTAATAAATAGAAAACTTTTTTTTCTCCTTCTAAACACATGGAAAAAAGTCCCATTTACTTGGAGGCATTTGGTCTCGGGGGCCTTCTCTTCTAACTCTCTTCACTCAAGGAAGCAATTTGGTGTGAGTGAATACACTGTTGATCATGTCTATATTGAGTAATAGTCCTGAAGTAATCCTTGTGGTTTTTCTTGGTAAGATGTTGATTCCATATCCTAAAGTACTCCCCATTATGTTAGCTTGGAATTACATGTTTTCATTTTCTGAAACACTTGATTCTAAAAATTTTGCTTAAAGCAAATTTTTAGCATGTATTATTAAATCTGTATGTTTTTTCATTTAATACTCAATATTTCTATGACAAGCAGCATAATGTCAGTAGTCAGTATTTAATATTGGCAACTTTATTATCTTAACATACTATGGTATGTATGGTTTTCCTTATTCTGTTGTCATACAACCTGAAAGGTCTGTGTCAGTCTTTGGAGGATGAAGAGATTAAGGATAAAGTTTGGAGGATAAAGGAAGTATTAATAATTGTTTATCTTGATAAGTGGATTAGAGAAAACAGTTATTACTGCTTTATTTTAAGGTTAATATGGTGAAGAAGAGATGTACATGTTTGTGAACATCATTAAAATTCATGCCCTTTCTATTGCTTTTGGGGTAGACAATGTATTTCTGACTGTGGAACTGTAAATGACATTGAATCTCTCTGAGGAAATGTCTTATTTTTCTGATGTATTGGAGCACATGATGTAGAACCAAAGACCAGGTTACACTGGTAAGGTCCTCTATTACATCAGTTTTCTTTAATGGGAGGTAAACAAGCTCCTCAGCAAGCCATGGCTTTGGAGCATGCTGACTCCCAGCACGTGTCAGCTGGTAGCAGCAGAGTGAACATTTTATTAGAGTTTTGGTTACTTGGTTTTATAAAGGGTAGCAAAGGTATCTAATTTTTTGACAAGGGTTCATGATGCCTAAGATGGATCTACTTTTCTCTCTTTCAAGTACAAAATAGCCAAGTGGCATTTTGGGTCCTGCAATAAATGTTATGTTGGTACCTCTAGTTTAGTACTGGTGACTTAGAAGGTTTCTGTTGCATATAGACTATATGGTGAATGGTCAGATGATAAAATGAAAGGATTTGATTCTTAGCTATTATGTGCCATGAAGTAGGTGGGGAAAAAAGGTAAATGATAAGTGCAGTCATCTTTAGACTTCAAGTAGGAATATTTAAAACCATGAGATCTCTGATCAGCTGTGTATTTAACTGTGATTATTTTTTTCCTTTTGTTACTTCAGCCTTTTATATAGAGAAACATATGTCACAACACCGATTAACAGCTGAGCTGTTGAAGCTAGGGCAAGGATTAAGGGTGACTTTTTTCTCAGTGTTGAAAAATAACATCACTTCAGAATTGCAGCACTGATTTGACAAATATTAAATGTATTTTCTGAAAATATTCATTGGTGTGTAAGTTTATAATTTAGTGTGTATCTTAAATTGTCAGAGGAGGTTATCTTTGTACTTTGGATATAGCCATAACTAGCTGCAATCTCAAATATACACTGTATTTAAAGATAGTTCTGGGGCTTATTATTGAACTTTGGCTTTATTATAGCTGGTAATACATTTCACATGACCGTACACTGAAATTCCTTCCTCTGTTTAATTTATAAAAATCTTCAGACCCAGCTGACTGCCAGACTTTCATATGTCCATATAGTCTGGTTTTTGAGGACTGGTAGACAAATGTAATTTTTTAGTTGTTCCTCATTCTTCAGCCTCCTATGATTCTCTTTTGTCCTGTGAGAGGCTAATAATTCACCTCTCATCATTCAGTTACTTAGATTTTTCAAGTCAAAGGATTTTTAAAGTCCTGAGGCTCCCTGAAAGAATATGAAATGCAACTAAAAATACAGAATGCTCTGGTGGTACTGTAAAATTTCTGGTTCTGTAAAAGTGAAGAGCCTTGAAATAGGATCTCTTGACGTGTCAAGAACTGTAATTTCTCTCCTCCAGACACTGATGATCTTCTCTGCTTCAGCTCTGCAAGTCTGCAGAGTCTCTCAGGAGTCATTTTAGGGAGAGAAGACAGACAGAAAAGTGGTGGAATAGCTGATAAAAGGGTCAGGCTGCATCATAGAAAGCAAAATGGAACTATATTATAGAGCAAATCGGTAGATTTAAGGATGAAAAGCTAAATTTCATGATAAAAGAGTTTATATTAAGGCATACAGGAGAAGAATAAATACAGAAATGCTGTATTAGGGTGAATATGAGGAGAACGTGAAACAGAAATGAGATGAAATAATGTAAAATGAAGGATGTTTAAAAAAATCACCTGAAAATTGGGAGAAGGAAACTAAGGGAAGGCGATACTGTGTTAGGCATCAAAATGAGCTGTAGGAACCTGGGTGCATAAATTTATCCTATAAAATTAAGAAATTAATACTATTAAACCTGATTGTGCTGTGTATAATACTCTGAAAAGTGAAAAATGGATAGCTTACAGTTCAGTCTGTGTGTTTGCTTGAACTAAGTGACCTCATTGCTTATCCTTTCCTGTAAGTTCTTTGATTAATGCCAACATGTTTACAGTGCATTCCAACAAGGATGACCTCTTTTGTTACGTATTGCAGCTATACTTCTATAAGTTCTGTGTAGCTGCAGTTTTTCCCCTGGTCAGTTTGTTCTTTCTGTTTTCTAAATATAGCTTTTATTCCCTTGGACATACATTACTGGCCTGACATACTGTCAATAGTAGGAAATATATTGATACATAAAGAAATCATCAAGACTTAGAAACCACTAATGTTTCCCAGGTTAATTGTGTGAGAGAGAAAGTGAGCAAAATATAGAGGCTAGTCTAAAGGAATCAATTTTTTTCTTTGTATTCTGCATAATCCTTCAGTAAATGTTCTTGGCTTCAGATACAGTGGTCTCTTATTTTTCTATATTAAGACATTAACTCTTCATTACTGTTGAACATTATTGTGTTATTAAATAAATCCTCTTTGTGCAAATCATGAGATTTCTTTGGATTTAATAAATTCATATCAAACATTAACCAATTAAATATATTTGCACTTTCTAATTTGTATTTTGATTTTTAGAGATGATCTCCAAGTTTTATTAATAATTTAATATTGATTAGCTGTTAAAACTGCAAACCTCTTTTTGAAGTTAATGTCTTGATCTTTCTATTGCTATGTTAGAATACCTAAGTATGCAAACTGATTTGGACAACTACCCCAGGATGCAGTTTGCTATAGAAGCATATCTGATTAATGTAGGGCTGTGAATATACCTTAATCAAAAACTGCAGATGAAGAACTGACATTGTGAGTGCTCTTTGACAATTAATAAAAGTCAGCAGACAGTTCTGAACATTATTAATCATTTGAATGTGGATACTGGTAGGCCTAGAAGGCAGCTTTGAGGTGAGGTAGAGGTTTCCTGAAACTAAGTGGTAATACACTTTTAGTCTCTGTTAGGACATAAGACATTCATGGACATGTTATAAAAAGTGGGATTCTTACAGCCTAATTATGCTTGCAACTAGAACTGTTTTCTCTGAACTAAATTCTTTACTGTTTGGAATTGAAACAACACTTTGAAAATTTCAATAAGGATGTTAATAAATTCAGCTTCCAAAGATATTTGGGCTTGGGACAACCTTTTCTTTAAGAACCATTCTGACTGTCACTTTGCTGCCTTTGAATTAGGGCTGTTGCCTACAGCAGAGGAGGTTTGATAGCAGGTATCAGAGTTAGAAGCATCACATTTAGATTCAGATATCCAGATCCTGAGAGGTTGATGTGAACTGTCCATCTTCTCTGGTAACCATCCATGAATCAATGTGCACTCCAGTTAAAGTGAATTTAAGAAGCTGCTTCCATCAGTTTCAATGAAGTTTTAGTTTCTTTTGCCCACTTTGTGATTGTGTCGATGGTGTGTGCATGTATGTGACTGACTGGCATGTGTTTCTGGCTTCTGAGGGTTTGAGCATAAACTGGAGGGATTTTTGTTCATATTAGTCCATCACAGAATTTGTTCATTCTTCTCAAAGAGAAACTTGGAGAAAACCCCATTCTTTCAGTTATATTATTTTTTTTTTTTAATAACAAATTATTTGGTGAAGAGCATATACAGCTGTTTATGAAATACACGGACTTTTTTTTCCGGGGTGATTTTGGAATTGGGTAGATCCCCGGATGCCTCATTGAACTAAGTATGTATTTTTTTCCTTGTGATGAAATTACATCAAATGTCAGTGCTACTTTTTTGTTCAAGTACTGGCTAGGGCTGTGTCCAAAGATGGAGGGGGTGAGCCTGCTTCTGAAATAGCATGGAAACACATTTAGTGCTTGTGGATGGGGTTGGGTAAGGAGCTTTGAAGGTAAAAATCCTCTGCTTATCCAGATAGCACATGGTGGAAGCACTCTAAGCTTCTGATGAACCATGCAGAATTTTGATCTGGAGAGCTTAGTACAAGTTCGTTTGCATTCATCTTTGCACTCATTTAGCATGTAGCCTTTACAAGGAAACTTTTGAGATTTCACATTCACTTAGGACCAGAGAGTCTGCTGTCTAAGAACTGAACTGAAAACACGAGTACTGCTCAGATACCCAGCCAGAAGGCTTTCATTTAATACCTGGAATTAGTAATGAAGGCTGTATCTCAATCACTGGCTAAACAATAAAAGATGTGGTGTCAGGCTGGTGTTGGTCTCTTCTCCTGAATTGCTAATGACAGGACGAGAGGAAATGGCTTCAAGTTACGTCAGGGGAAGTTTAGGTTGGATATTAGGAAGAAGCTCTTTACTGAGAGGGTGGTTGGGCACTGGAATGGGCTGCCCAGGGAGGTGGTGGAGTCACCGTTGTCTAATGGTTAGGAATATGGTGGGATAAAGGTTGGACTTGATGACCCTGGAGGTCCCTTCCAACCATAATGATTCTATGATTTAAGCACTCACCTGATGATGAAAACTTTTAGGGACTGTCAAAATTTAAAAAGTCACTCCTTAATAGGTATAACTTATGTCTTGAAGACTAAACACATTTTGCACCTCTTGGAAACTTCATTCTGCAGCCTTCCTTGTCATCAGTGGGGACTGCAAGGGTCTCTCTTCCTGAATGCGTTATGAAGTTTATAGACATTTTCAATACCTCAAGAATTTTGCTTTCCCATTGCACTTAACTAAAATTTGCAAATGGATTTACAAGTCTCATTAAAGTTATACAGTTGCAATGCATAAATCACATTTCCTTAGGAGATCTGACTAAGAAATAAATTTGCCTATACCTGAAGAGTAAAAAAATTAAATGGGAAAAAGATTCCCTTTTATAACAGTTTAATAGAAAGCACCAGCTGAGCCTGATTAATTCAAATGACAGTACAAATTATTGTTACTGCAACAAATACTGTTGCTCATGTAGAGCCTCATTTGTTTAAAGCTATTCAATTTTTTATATGAAATCAGAAGTTCAAATTGCTTTATTCAGATATATAAAAACAGCCATCATGTTAGGCAATGTGTTACGAAGGTACAAACAGGGGAATATGCCAAAGAACAATTGCAAAGAGCTGTATTGTTCTGTATTAAGGGACTGAGCTTTAATCCAAGAAATGACACCTTATTGCTCTTTATATATTTAGTAATAGTGGTCACTGGGAGAAGATTTCTTGTAGGCAGTTCAGGAATTCCTTTAGGAATATCAGTAAGGCTTATTTTGTGAATTTTTGTTTTGAATATGATGAAGAATTAATTCATCCTCAGACAATTTTGACACCCAAACTAGAAAGTTACAGTGAACTATGGTTATTCCAATTCCTGTACCCAGAAAGACTGTAACTAAATTATCTAAATAATCTCTCTTTTATAGAAGAAATTCTGCAGATTTCTGATGGAAGTGATGTCTGGTTTTGTGATCCTTAAAATGTGGGGTTTATAGAAGGCTGTTGTGACTCTTTATGACTTTTTTCCTTTAATGATAACAGGCAGCATAATTCCATTGCTGAAAGACCATTATAACACAAGAAATCTGTCTGATAACATAGTTTTGTCTCTTTTGTCAGAGGCTGGGAGTATCTGAGGACAGCACATTTCTATTGAGTCACATATAGAAGCCCAGTTAAATTTGATAACTGGAGACAGGGATGTAGAGCAGTTGGGAAATGTTTGTAAAAGGCTACTAATAGGGTTATTTTGAACTCCGTGTCTTGGGTTGTGAGTGCAGAGCAGGACTTGCACCAGGTGGAAAGTGCCTGTATTATTTTTGCTAGAGGACAGATGGATTCATGCTCTGTTATTGGACTACTGAATCTCTGGCCACTTGAATTGATTTTTCAAAGCAGACAAGTCTCTTAAACTTAGATTAGTTGAATGAGCTCTGAATCTGAGAATTGCTGATTGAATTGTTTTTTCATAAAAAACATACCTTTTTTCTGGGCTTTTTAAAACCCCCCTTAGTTTTGTCTGTATGTTTTCTGAATCTCCCTAAAATGCTAAGAGCTTTATATGCTCCTCTATTTTGCTTCTGCAGTGACATTTTCAGCCTGGGATTGAGCTTTTAAAGAATACTCTTTTGAAGGACTAAACTTTGGTGCCTTCTTGAGATTTTTTTAATTGAAATTCTCTTCATCAGATATGTATTTCCTTAAAAATATTATGGCAGAGCAATGATTAAAACACGATATTGGTGAAATATATTTTAAATGTATAATTAGTTTGTATGCACTTGAAATTTAATTTTATGGTTTTCTCCTTCCTTATAAGTCCCCTACTGTGACTTAATTGTTACTGACAGTGAAGATCTTAATAATCTCAAAGACATCTGGTTCCTTCAGTTTTATTAACTTGGAGCAGTTAGGAGCAGATATATTATAGCATTGCTATGTCTCATATAATTGTAATCCTCAGAAATATTAGTTATGTCTTATGGGAATAGTTCAACCTTTTGTTCACAAGCTTCTTAACTTTCTTAATGTTTGGGGGGAAAACATTTAAACCTCTGTTTCTGGTATAAACTGTGAAAATAACTTAATAAATCACATGGAGTTGGAGAGCTAAAGTATGAGAAGGTAAAGGTCCATGAGGAATCTTACTATTGGTCTTTCTGTAAGACAGAAAGAAAAGAGAAACTTCATCAGCTCTCTCTGGGAGAAGTAGCTGGACACAAATAGAGTCACTTTGAATATAGCAAAAAAAAATGTTGCAGGAGTTTTTGAATATTGTGTACTACACAAATAGGCTCTTTATTGTGGCATTCTATTAGAATTTTAAGGATCTCTGAAGGACTTGTGCTTTCATGAGTGTTTCATGTTGGGGATGTTTTAACCCTATGATTGTTTATAGTCATTCCCTTGAGTGGAGCACCACCTTGGATGGTAGGCCCAAGCTTGGAGAAAGGTCAGGCCAGCTGAATACATGTTCTGTGTGAAAGGATTAACTGACAAAATTAAAGACTACCACAAACACAGGGAAGATATTTTGTTTGTCAATCCTTGCAAACTTGAGTTTAAGTTCCAAAAATGACATTGGGATTTTTCCATTGCAGACCCAACAATAAATTAAACCCAGGCTGTCAAGTAGCCCTACACTAGATGAGTTCCCTTTATTTAGCTTGGCATATAAGAACAGAGGCTGTTCTTTCCTTTGCATCATCCTTAAAAGTATTTTGTGAAATCTATCTGATCTCACACTCTTGTACCTACATTTTTTCTGGAATACCACTAGGTACTGATATTTTATAAAAATAAATAAAATACATATAGGTATGACTGAATAGCCAATGGAAACCACTGTAAGCAAGACATATCATTTCTTAACCATGTTTTCAGCATAACATGGATATATAACCATGCTTTGGTTTTGTGAGTTATCAGTAATTAAATAATCATAGGATTTTGTGAATAGAAGAAAGAATTAAGGACCAGTATTAGCACTGTTAAAGAGAAAAATCTGATGCTCCTTTAAGTACATATTTCTATTTTTAACAAAAATATGATTTTTCCTAAGTGCATTGCAAAGCTCTTAAGAATATTAAAACACTTTAAAGTTCTTCAACACTTGGTAATCTATATTGATTATTTGTAGAGGTAAAATGGCTAAGTAATATTGAATGGCAGCAGATAGTTTTATTTTGCTTGTAAAAGACTTGATGGGGACTTCTGTTAGCACACGTCATGAAAACAAGCCTGTTACTTGAGATGTGAATTACAAATTAGGCAAAAAATGTTCTGAACTAAAGCAGACTCAAATGTGTCTGACTTATTTATTGGGGGGCAGAACTTTCCTACTTTCTTGATTTGTTTTTCTCTGAAGACTTGTCATCAAGGCAACTGTGTTAATAGATCAAAGATTACTATTTTGTTCTAATCTGGTATGTGATACCAATTTCCTTATTTCCATCTCTGTAGTACACTTTGCTGTACAGGCAGGATCCCCCATCTTTGCTTTTCCAGTATTTTAATTTTTAATTAGTGCAGAAACCCAGAAAACAATACAGTGTAATCTCTGGAGGAGTCCTTTGGCTCTATCAAAGGGTCTACTTGTGCTTCCATTATATTGTTTTAACTTTGAGAACTAACTAAGCAAATTTTAGCAAGTGAAATTTATTTGAACACTGAAGTTCTTTGGAACTTAAAATGCTTTAAATTTCTGCATTATTGGCATTATTCTAGAAAATATCTGTAGAACAAAGTCAGAAAGGGGAGAAATGCATCTTGCTAAGAGTAGGCAGTTTTAGATGACTATTAGGAGTTTGGCCCCATAGATTCCCAGTCATGTCCTCTAGGGCACTGATATATCTACAGTGGAACTGAGGGTGATTGGTAGTGTTTGCGTTTAAAAAAATAATGTAAATCCATTGATAACAGAAAAAAGCCATGTTGTGAATCTAATAGGATGGAGGGAAAGGCACCATTTTTCTCAGACTCAGCATAATGTCATAATGCTCTGAAAGTCTGGACTACCAATTATAATAAATGAGTAAAGAATCTGTTTGTGTCTGATGGGACTTTAAATTTAGGAAGTGTTACTGGCGTTGCGGTTACTGGTATTCACATGCTCTGAACTTCAAAACATGGCAAAATAAATAAAATATCCAATACAATAGGATAAAAGTCACAAAGCACAGTTCTGTCTATTCAGATACCCATTGCCATAATAAAGCAGATGGGAAGCAGAACATATCTAATTACATTTTTATGTGTGTGTGGACTCTAGTGCAGTTCCCCCATTTTTTCCTTTGAGTGTTTTTTGTGCTGATAGTACTACCTAGCAAATGCCATTCTAGTATCTATCAACTGTCACATTTAGTTGGCTGAATTTATTCCTTTTTAATCCAACCACTGCTTTTGCATTGACTATCATGAGAGATTTTTCTAATGCATTAAATCAAAATAAATAAAAGTTTGAACTTCTATTCCTTCCTTTGCTGAATTTGAAATTGTAATGATTGCTTGGGGAAAGCACATTTTGAAATGAGTGTGAAAAATAGCTCAGTTCAAAGTAGCAGGACAAATTTGGGTTAGCTTCTTGTTTAGGAGCAGTTGAATCAGCACACAGTGCTAAGAAATTTGTCCAGAATTCATAGGTGTAGTTGTAGGAAAGTGCCTGTATTCTTTAAATCCTTCCTGTAGTACTATATGTTTCTTATAGCTTTTAACAAACACATAGCAGTATTTTTAGGAATAATTTGGTTCTATAAAAGTGGTGGGAAAGTCACTGTTTTGAAACAATTGGAAGATTGCCGAATGTTTCTGTTAGGATGACTTAACAGTGGGGATTAATTTGCCATGGTATTTCCTGCTGACTAAGCTACTGCATGGGCTTTAGTTCAGAATGTGGTTTGTTTCTACAAACTACTCTTTGCATTGGCGCACACAAATTTTATCTCCTCTTTTCCCATACAGCTGGTAGGTTGAGATGTCAAGTAGTGTCACACTTAGTTGACTAGAGGTCATTAGCAATCCTTCAATATAAATCTTTGGAGGCTATTGTGATCTAGTGGTTGGAAAGGATTTGCTTTCAATTAAATCAAAAGGCACACAAAAATTAGCATAAAAAGGGCACGTTTCTGGGTGTTATGGCTTGGACATTTGTTTGCATTGCGAAGAGAAATGGGTCCTACTTCTGCAGTTGTCAACTCTTACATTATGCCATTTCACTGGACAAAGTTTAGTTCTGTCCTCCAAAGTAGCAATAACAGCAATTATGGGTTCTGAAGAAATCAGCAAGTGCAAGAACATTGATTACTGAGAGCAAGAAACACCGTCTGCCACACTTTCTAGATTGGCCCATTGAGTACTTCACTTAGCAGAACAAGTGCTCTGCTGGAACAGTGTAAGCCAGGTAATAACATGCTTTATTAACAATCTCACTGAAGTTATGCTGATACTGCGCACTGGTAGTTAATCTGGGGTAATGGCAATATCCAGTACAATCACAGGCCACTCAAGGATTGAAATGAGATTCAGACTGCACTTGGCTCTTTTCTGCAGTCTCCAACCCCTGGTCCTACTTGCAAGTTAGCACAGGTAAGTAGGTGGAGGGTTTCCAAGTATGGCTGATAGTATGGGAAAGCCTACAAGGACAGGGGGAACAGTTTCCTTGGGGCTGGGGATGTGTCTGGAATAGTGAAGCCTTCACAGGAGGGACAGACTTATATAGGGAAAAAAAAAGCAATTAAAACGCTGGCACTTAAAATGTAAAAGGATATAGAACTGGTTTTAAACCAAAGTAAATCTCTTACAGGCAGGATGGGGGCTGTTCAAGGATGCTCTACCAGAAAACAAAACTAACATATTTATCAAAAGGTTCTGGAAAATAAACCCAGAAAGAAATGGCATTGTTAAACAGCAGAACAAGGGGACTGTAAGAAGCAAGAAAACATCCTTTCAAGAGGTGGATCTGTGTTCAAGTGGGAAATACACAATGGCTGATAGACTCTGGCAGGTTAAGTGTAAAAGCACAGGACAAGGAGGAAAAAAAAAGGAACACCTTACAGAGAGAATAAAGATGAATAAGACTTTTTTTTTCAAATATATCAGAATCAGGAAGCTAGAGGGTGAGGCTAATAGATGTTCAAGGTGTAGAAGGAGCACTCAGAGAAAATAAGCCCACAGCAGAAACTTAATCTTAATTTTTAGTTCTGTGTTTTTCACCCAATGTAATCAGGCTGTGGAAGCCTTTGCAATAAGATGACATAAATTCTGAAAGCTTACACAGCTTTCAAGAGCAGATCAAAGAAATTAATGGAAGGGGAACTTACTGAAGGCTAAATACAAAGATGTTTTCTGTCTCAGAAGTTGCCTGAGCTACACAAATCGCAGGATGGCAGGAGAGCACATTGCAATATGTGAAATACTTTTCCTACATATTTCCCTGAGCATCCCTCTACTGCTTTGTTTTCCTGTCCCTTTCCTGAGAGCATTGCAAAGCTTTACTAAGTGACTCAGCTATGGCAGCGTTTCAGAAGACTGGAACAGAGTCAGGATTTGAAGTGTCAGTGATACTTGGCATGAAACAGTGTACTGCACACCCTTCTCAGGAGCACGTCTTTGAGAGCTGCTGTGGTACTGCCAATGGTGGCAGAAGTGTTGTGGAATAGAGAGGGATGCAACAGGAGGGTAGCAGCAACACTGGGAAGGCAGCAGTTCAGAAAAGGGGATTGTTTTTGGACTCCCTACCACCCCCCAAAGAAAGTGTGTTTCTAGAAAACAGAAAAAAACAATAAAAGGGAGTGGTCTGATGGACCTCTGCTCTGGCCATGCATATCTTCTGTACCTGTCAGTAGGAAAGGCACAGCATTTACCTTTCACAGGTACAGTCACTGCTCATTACCAGTAGGAAGAGAGGGGCACTGACTGCCAAGGGGATGGATCACACGTCACCTGGCTATACATGGGAGAGCTGGGGTTTCCCTTACCATCATCTCTGCTGCAAATTGGGTCATGGCAGTGCTCTATGTGGCCTAATGGAGCTAGAAAAAGTGACATTAATCTAGTTTATTGATAAATTAGTGGAAAAGTCTGGTATAAAACCTGAGATTCTCCTTTTCCTGTAGTATTTCACATTACTTTGCCTATTAGACTTGAAGGAAATTCACATGCTTCTCTCTTTTTTAGGACAGATGGAATATCAACTACCTCATTGCTGTTTCTGATAATTTACCTGGGTGTTAATCATTTTAGGCTGTTGTAGAAGAAGTTACAGAGACCTGGATGCTTTTATTCATGACTAAAATAATACTGCCTTTATTTCCAATTAAATGTTGTACTACTCAACACTAGGATTATTCTGCTTAGGAATCTTGCATACAGATAATCTAAACAAAATTCTGATACCTGTTCCCTTACTCTCTGTTAGTCATTACATTTGCTTATTGCATACCTTGTGTCTTGGATTACGAGCTTTGTAGAAGACAGAGACCAGAGCATGTGAGAGATGGTGGACCCTTTTCTGCTCGTTACATACTGTACAGCAAAATATTTGGTTTTTCTATTTGTATCTTGGTAACAATGTACAGCAGTGAATATTGAACTCTTATAATCACCTTCTGCTTTCACTTATAAACAGGCCAGATGATTGCTCGTCTCTTTTCACGGTCCTATAGCATCACTTGGGCTGTTCTGTGGTTTAATTTGAATTTTATGTATCAGTGTGAGAGATACTGTGATCACCATCCTTGGAGTGAAGAGGATCCAGCTTCACAATTATACAGGCTCTCAGCCATGAATTTCTGCAGGTCTTTTGCTCTATTCAGTCTCCAAACATGTAAATGGAAGAGAGCCTGAGCACATAGGAGTCTGGCTTCCCTTTGCCCTCAGCTCTTGGTGGCTTCCAGGCATAGTCAGAAGAGCACCCTATTGATTACTAATGTGGATGGATGCCAAATTGGTTGGCAAACTTGGGTGTAAAAGAGAGTTATAAAATTAAACCTTTACTTGACTAAGTTCATATGAATGGTGATAAGTGCTCAAGCGGGAGGTCATGAGTGGCAGAACTATTCACCTATGCTAACCATGGGTATAAATTATGCATTTTCAAATTAATATTTAATAAATGCCACTATTAAATATGAAATTCAAAACCACAGCTAAGTCAACAGTAATTTTGTTATCTCCAGGCCCACTTGAAGGGAGTACTTCATGAATGTCTGTTATGCAGTAAAATTTTTTAAAAATAAATTTTTCAGCAACCATAGCCTTGATACTGATTTTAAGGAGATCTAAATATCTTAGGAAGCAGGCCTCCTGTCCAGATTAGTTTGTAATTAAAAAAATTCCCTGCTTGGAATTGAGACAATTTCTGTTTTAATTATATACAGATAACTAAATAATCCTCTATTTGTTTTTTATCTGTTTCAAATCTATCTAGCTTCAAATGCAGTCTCAGTGTTTACCTTCTTTCCAGTATCTCCTTCATCCCCAGAGTCCTTGTCAAGGTATACCCATGCTACTTCAGTTGACCTGCCTTCTCCTTGGACCCCCCACTTTCTCTCCACCTGAGACTCTACCACTCTCCTCACTTCCCTTGGCAGTTTATCCTACACACTCTGTCTCAGTCTCAGCTTGGTCTTAACCCTTCCCTTTGCAAGTTAGTTGGGCTGTTTCCAGCCCCTCTTCCTCTTGCCTCTCTAGGTGATGGTCTCCACTTCAGCACTGGGCAGGCATGAGAGAAGTTTCTTGGGAAGGTTCTGCAACCACTGCAGGAATATCCTTGTTGCAGAGAAAGCAGGGAGAAGGTAGTGCTAATGAGTCTCCTGTAAACTCCAGGATGAGTTATATCTCCAGGATGAGTTATATCTCCAGGATATAAGGAGAAACTTTTTCACTGTGCGAGTGCCAGAGCACTGGACCAGGCTGCCCAGAGAGGTTGTGGAGTCTCCTTCACTGGAGACATTCAAAACCTGCCTGGATGCGTTCCTGTGTGATGTACTCTAGGTGACCCTGCTCTGGCAGGGGGGTTGGACTAGATGATCCTTTGAGGCCCCTTCCAACCCCTAGAATTCTGTGATTCTGTGACTGTAGCTGACTCCAGCTGCAGCTTCTTCTCCAAGGGAACAGTTGGGACCCTAAAGGATGGGTTGTCTTGCTCCATGTAAAGTGATTATGATTTAATCAAATATGATTAAAAGTGACAAACTGAACATGCAGTTTGGGTATGTGCAAAGGCATCTGATGCTTTAATTGTTTTTGTTTGGCTTTTGTAATGGGAGGAGGGTGATCTTAAACATCTTGGACTGCCACAGAAGCATCTTCTGTGGCTCCCTCTAGGTCTTCTAATTTTTTCATGGCCACAGATCTGTTTTGTTGGGGAAGGTCTATACTGAAGAAACTGCACAGCATTCATTTTACTCTTAACAACACTAATTTCATGGAGAAAGAAGGAGCTATACTGGTGACAAATACCAAAGAGTTCATGTTCATTGACAAATTTTCTCTGACAAAGGCTTTGTCAGGGGCTCTCAAAGTTCAGGTCAGAGAAGATGACTTTTTTTAATTGAAAGAAAGTGTAAATGGAAGAACGTAATTTTGTTTTAATTCCATCTTTTGCTAAAGTAAATAATGAAAAAGTGAAGGCAAGACATGCAGTTACAACTATATAACTGTTACCAGTATGTGGGTTATTAATGAGCAACCAGAGGGAGGTCTTGGCTGTCACTGAATATTTTATACTTCTTAAATGTATTATGTATTTGACTTGCTCCTTAAGGAGTTTGACAGATGGCTTAATTTGCATCAGGGGAATACACTGACATTAAATTAGTCTAAAGATGGTACAATGACCTGGGGTTTCTTACAAGTTCCCTGTATCTTGGGGATTTGGCTTTAAAAAGCCAAAAACCTCTGCTATTTGAGATGTTTGGTTTTGAGTCGCAAGAAGTTATTCATAATCTTGCAAGTAATTTTTCTCATTGTACAAACTAATCTTTAATCCTGGAGAAGCAATACAATGTGTGCTCTTATTGCAGTTTTGTACAAAGAGAACTGACTTTTAGCAAGGGGAATTTTCTCCTTTCCTTGTCTACCAAGAACCAGCTCTTGAGGCAGATATTGGCACTTTGCTGAGCAGCCACGATCTCAGTGTAGCTGACTGCATTGCTGTGTCACTGATCTGTTTCTCAGCAGAAGCCTTACCTACAGTTTCTTGACATCTACAACCACTCAACCAAACAGATATGAAATAGTTACAATCTGATGGGATTACCTGGAGACAACAGTGTGGAAATGAACAGAAAACGTTTCTGCTGCCTGGCTCCAGTTCCACCAGTCACTGCAGTCCATGTCCATCTCGCATGTGAAATGTGTTCTTGAAATAAGCTGTGCATTTGGGGAGCTTTGCTACTTCAGTGCCCAAAGGCTGGCAGGGTGGAGTAAATCAGCACAGATGTGATAGAAGGGTACACACTTACAGAGATACAAAATCTAGATGTCATTTCATAGAGTTTTTCACCCAGATTTAAGTTAAGCTTGTGAGGAGTCTCATTGACTGCTATGAAATTGCTGGGTGTGCTTGTTGCACATAGGCTCAGATTGTTCCTTTTGCCTTTTTAGCAATATTTGTAAGCCTAAATGCAGCAGGAAATGACCAACTTTATCCCTGGGAAATGTTATATGGATTTAATATTTTCTTTGTTTTACCTTTGTGGGGAAACATAGTTACAGAAGTTGAGGAAACAAATTTTCTTGTGCTGTCCTTTGTTGTGGAGTTACATAAACCATCCATCACGCAAACTCCAAATACATTATGCTAAGTGTTTCAGGCTAATTGACAATGTTCCATTAATTTTCACTGCTGAAAGGGATCTGGAACTTCTCTAATGTAGTTATTTCTCCTTCCAACTCACGCATTGCAACAGCCCTCTTAGTGCTAGTTTTGGTCCGTTTTTCTCCCAATTTTAAGGAACGTATATCACACAGTAGTAATTTATCATGATTTTAGCTACCTGCTACTGTAGAATCTAGTATAGTCTGCTTGCAGCAGGATCTTGTATTATTTCTTTCTGTTACCCTACACTGCTCTCTTGTCTTCTCAGGTTTTTGTATATGATAATTACAGTAACAATGATTGCATAGTATCTGTTTATTTGAAGATATATACCAGGTATATGAACATAGAGAAAATCCTCCGAGTCTAACTTCTCCCGCTACCTGTGAAGAAAAGGGAGAATGGAGTCCAAGCAATCTGTTCTCGTTTTTGCAATTTTGAAATTTTGCTTTACCTGAAAATCACTAGCAGAGGAGGATTGCACTGCTGGAAGGAAAGTTGCAGAGAAACTGCCTTGACATTTAGAAAATAGGTCCCAAACTTTAAAAGTGAGAAGGTAACTTCTTAAGGATGTTGAATAGCCATAAAGGAGATCTTTGATTATTTTTTGAAATTTTGTTTTACTTTTGTACTAATTTTTTTTATGCTGATTTGGTATAGATCACAAATTAGAAATATGTGCAGGTTAAATGTTTGGGTTTTTTTTTTTAATTCTTTTTGTGGCAGTCCAATCATCCACCACAACATTTTCACATTTGTGGGCTGGTGCAGTATTAACTATTTGAAAAAGGGTGAGAAATGTTGATTAAGATCAGATAGCATTCAGATTGGTTAGAGGGTTTCCAAAGCAATTAAAACATGCAATTCTATTGCTGAGAAAGTTTAAACAGCAGTTTCTAATAGAGGCCATGTGTGAGCAGTTATTGTGTAAAGCCCTGGCAGATTCCCACCAAGCTAAAGACTTGGGGAACATCAAAGCGTATGTTGAAATATTTTATTTTGCTAAAGCTGCTTTGTTTTGTTTCTCTTGGAGACGCTAATAAAGAGGACAAAATAAGTAGCAGACCCTGATTTTCCTTTCACTAACCCTTTTGAATCATGCCTTACCCTACAGCAGTCACACTGAAATTAAGTAAAATCGCTTACAGAGTAATGTACTACTCTCAGTAAGCATTGTAAAAATGGAGTCAAGAAGCAATTTATTAGCAACAGTAATAGCAGTTTGGAGTTTAATTTAGCATCTGTAGTGTATATCTGAAATAACCACAATGGTAAACTGTTTGGACCAAAGTCTGTAGCTTAATCTCAGTGAAATCTATCACTAAATAGTGAGTAAAGATTGAACAGTTTCTTTTTGCATGGTGTATGAATGTCTAAATGTTCCTACAGTCATCTCTATAGAGGAGGAGAATTCCTTTTCAAAGAATGGACAGCCATGTTTCTCAAGGTCAGATTAGGAGCATTATGTTGGGTAGTGCTTGACTTTGTAGTCACAGGGTTGCCGCTGGTGTAGAGTTGAGGTGCTCAAGTAAGGCTTTTGAGGCAAACTTTTTTAACATGTTTTTCATCCAAAATTACTTATTAAATGAAAGTGTTCTCAGGCCACTGCAAAAATGTATTTGAGTTCTTTAACAATGCTTTCCAAAAACATTCTGATTATACAATTTTAGACTTTCAAAATGGTATGGAGTTTATAGAACTTCAGGTAAACAAACTGAAAAGTGTTTTACAGCTTCTTTTGTATGATGGAAGCTATGGGATGAGATAAAGCAAACATAATTGGCAATGCTTTTGAGCTCTTTATCTACAAAAACCTTTTTTATTATTATTATCTTAAGGAAAGCTGAGTTACTGAGTCACTTTCAGTAGACTAGAAAGGTAATTTAATCTCATTTGTACTGAAGTGCTTGGATCTGTTGCAATAGGTACTTCAGTAGGTTTGTGGGCTGGGGCAGCCAGCAGGCCTGCTGGTCACTGGCAGCAGGGGAATATCCCAGTTCCAAGAGTTCTCATCTTTTCTTCTTTTGCAGCACTTGGGAAGTCAAGTATCCCTCTCTGCTGCAAGGATTTTCTGGGGCAAAATTTCTAACTTCCTGCAGATACTTAGGTAATACTTCCAGATTGGTATGAATGGTAAATTTTAGGTTCAGATGACCAGGAGTTGTTCTTAAAATCAGCAGACACCACTGGCTTAATCTTTTCACCTGAGTACTGATGAACTCTAGAAAGTTACCTTCATATGTACCAATTCTGTAAAAAATATGAATATAGTATTAAGGAGGGGAAAACAAGATTTGTGTTAAACAATAAACACATATAAATATAATATAGATGTAACAGGAACAAGTGAAACTTGTGCTGCACAGATAGGCTGGCAGGAGTTCCCACCTGATGACATGAACATCACATACCCCCATCACACTCTATGACTTTTTCTAGTCCATTCCGGTTGGTATCAGTCCAGGAGCATCAGGGGCCCTCCAACACAGAAGTGTGAGCAATCTTGAGCCCTAACCTGAATTACAGTAATAAAGTATCTCAGCAAGAAGATGATGAGCTACAGTTTCTGGTTCACTGGTCCTTAAAAATAACTTCTTGCTATCATTTTATAGACCCTTCAGTAGAGGGAGCCAGTGTTGTATCAGAACCTGGCACAGAGTCCTCACTTCAAGGTGTAGGTTTTGCCCCTATTCACCTTCAATGTAGATGCACTGCCTTGTGGATTCAGTATATGAGTCATAAAGTGCATTATTTTTAGGACATAAAGCAGCTAAAGCTTCTGCAGAGCACTTCCATGAGCCCTACCTAGAAGTGTCCTGGGGTTCAGAATCTGCTATGACATTAGTCTTTCAACCCCTAAAGCACCTGCAGAGCCACATCTTTAGAAATATGCAGACACTGCCCTATGCTCTTAGTAATTGTTGTTGTGCTTCTAAAGAAAGGTGTTAGTTTCATGCAAGCATGTACATGTAACATATTTTGAGCAGTAGTTGGTGACTGAAAGCATGTTACAAAACTTCAAATGTATAATCTCCCTTCTGGAAAATGGTTCAAACTTGCAAAGCTTAAGAACATCTTGGAAATCTGGCATGTTGTCCTGTTTCTGTGCTAGACACCTAAGGTACCATAACCCTTTGAAGCAGGAATAATGTTAACATGTAACACTCTCCAATTTTCATTTTATTCTATGTATAAAAGAATAAGCATACTTAAAATTTTTACACTAATCTCTACAGTAGTTCATTCTCCTAAAAGTATTTTAGAGCATGTATGTGTAAATTATTCAGGGAACTATATTCTCTTTGGCCCCAGTCTTTAAGGATAAAGCCTTAATTTTCAGATAATGTTTGTTTTATCCTTTCCTTATCAAAACCTTGTATGTCTACAAACAGGCTCAAATCCACTGCCACTACTGTGCCATTGCTGTTAAGAGGCACTGTCTTCCTTTGTGTTCCTTGGCAGTTCAGTCTGCCTCGTGGAGAAGACCTGTGAGGAAACAGCTACACCGAATCACAAACCAGCTGGCCTGCTCCTAGGGAAAGGAGGATAAGCTCTGTTGGGGCCTTTTATAATCATACAAGCAAAGAATGGAACAGAGGAAACTACTCACCACTTTCTACCTCAAACAGATTTCTAAGCCTAATATAAAGCCTCCAGGAGCAAAGTACAAGCTCTGCCTTTTGTGAGGGGGACAGAGAGGACTTGGTGATGTAACCAGGGTTACAAAACCCAATGTGCTTTTCTTCACATGAATTCTTTTTCTTATGCTGCTGCAGCTGCCTGCATCGCATAAATCCTGTAATCACTGTTGTAGCCTTGCAAGCATCAGATCAAGCCATCATCCACTAAGCATTAATGTCAAAAGCAATGTAATTGTGTGCTGCCCCATCACCAGGCAATCCTACTACGCTAACCAGGATATGTGATTATGGGCGGGCGTGCTTGCTGTCCAGCTGTTATCTGGCCTTAGTAACATGTTGTATTTTTTCCAAAAAGCTTGAGATTTCATGTTAGTAGGAAGGGAATGTTAATAGCAAAAACATTGCACAATTGTGAAAGGGCAGTGTTAAATCTGCAACTAAATATTCATACCAGGGATGTTACTATCATCTGGGCTTTTAGGGTACTGCTTGAATGGATGAAATGAATTATCTTTCCATTTAACTCAGTGGCCAAATTTACTTGCTTCAGTGGGAATAGGATTAAACTCTTTGATAACAGAATTTCCTGAGGAAGGAAAGTATAGTATGGTCATGGACAAATCTAATAATTTTTCTGCTCTAATCATCTTATGCCTCAAAGAGGCACTTATACCCCAGGGGGGCTAATATTTACATAATTGTAATTTATTGAGTAAAGATTTTCCTAACGCAAAGAAACATCAAAGTGTTTGTCTTGAAGTTCCAGAACAATTTTGAACTTCACATGGAAATGGAAGGCAAAGGAAGATATTTCTTTGGACCCATTAGAGAGGTATGGCATATAATATTTGAAATAATATAGGCTGTTTGAGTACTTTTCATGGAAAGCAATTAACATTTTGTGACAAGCATTTATCAGTGCTGTCACTGGACACAGTGTTCATGGCTGTAGGGGTTTTGCTTGAATATCTGATTAAAATAATTGGTTATGTATTTGAGCGGGGTGTTTGTGCTAGATTTTTGGCAAAACAGCGCTTATGTAAAAGAGAGCTTTCCCTAGCATTTAACTTCTCTCTAAAGAATAATATTGGGTATTGTAATTTCAGTAATTCTACCACAGGATATATGTTCAGGTGAAATACTGATTGTTTATCAGTTACCTCAGGCTGTAATAGCCCTAACTGTGCTGCTTTTTAGCATTTAAATGCAGGCTTGTTTATTTAATACTTTCATACATTTTCTGTTAAAATTCTTGATCTTCTATTAGTTACTCTCAGGTAAATTTAACTCTGGTAACTTATTTAACCTATACTGCTTTTTGTATAGTAATGTTAGAGATACTTTAAAGGCATGAATTGCTCAAGCTTAATTGACTAAGCTTCCCACAGATGTGGGAAGTACTGTGCTCTTTCTGAAGGTAGGAAAAAGCAGAAATGGAAGCCCAGGCTTAAGAAATGAGACAAGAAAGATCCTCAAACTCAACCACAGCAGTCTGCGTTAAGGTTTGGCTTTTTTTATAGCTGTATATCATGACTTTTGAAAATTTTTCAGCATGTGAGACCATTGAGAATGTCACAAGGACCTCATGGGGTTTTTTTAATGATGGGAAGGAAGTCTGTTGGGAAGTGTCTTGTATTATATTAGCCATGCAGTTGAAGAGTTAGCAGAGAGTTCATGCACCACAAGGATGTGATAAAAGGTAAGGTGCAGAAACATTACTATTGATTGATTTACACTCCAACCAGGCCAGAGCCCTACCTGGTCAAACATTGAAGGGAGAGCTTTAGAAAAAAGAGGTGCTAGACAATGTCAAATTCTGAAATAATGAAAAAAGGAAACACCTATTTTCTCATATTTTCGTGAGCAGAAAATGCTGGCCATAATTTAATAGATTATCTGCTGCAAATTGAGTCCTCAAAGAAAACCAAAACCAAACTTTCTGTCAATAATGTGCAGTTCCTAAGAGATTACTTTTTCCAAGTTTAAGCACCCAGCCTATTTTAAGATGATAAAGTTCTGTCACTAATGAGTAATTAATGGTTAATCAGTATTGTGCTCCATGAGTAACCAGTGGGAATGAAAAAGTTCTGCAGTTTCATCCCTGGCAAGGGTTTTGTCACTTCTTGTGGGGTTGGTTTGGCTTTTTTTGAAGTTAGGTAAGGATTTTTTTACTCATTTAATCATGAGCTATTAAAAACTGATAAAAATAAAATGGGAGGAAAGGGAATGCAAAAATTACTAGTGAAGCTGATGAAAACATCAAAGTAATGGCTCCACTTTTACTTTGCCACCTCCCCATAAAAAGGATTAGGATTTTCTAATGAGCTTCTTGGAAGGAAGATCATGACTCAAGGACTCATGATCCTTGGGACTGCTTTTGGTAGATGTGGTGGTGTGCAAGACTGTAGGATATAGAGGCACCAGGTTTCCTTTCCATGGAAGAAAAGGATTTGACAAGGGTTTACAATCTGCCTCAGGTCACAAGGTTCAAATTGCTCCTGGATCCCACAGATCCATTGAGATTTGCTGCAGAAAATTAATTAGTGTTCATGTGAAGCACTGCAGTGGTATTTTTCTTCTCATTTTTAAAATAGATCATTTCTCAAACAGTGTATTTTTCTCTGTTTTTTGTTTATTAATAGAAATAATAGAGAGAAATTCACCTCCTCAAACATTCTGATAACACACTTATGTTTCGGTTTTATTGTTAATCCTCTCAGTGAAATTCCTGCTTTCTCTTAGTAGTGGTAACAGTAATTTCTCTACCCAGTTTTATTATCTAAAAAGTTTGCGGTTAGTGACAAGTTTGCAGTGATTCTTAAGATTTTGTTGGTTGAACATGATACTCCTCCATTACGTCATATATGAAATGCCAAACTTGAATTTTCCTGTTGAAGTTTATTCTAGCTGAAGATTTAAAAACAAGTCTGTCTGACAGAAATAGCACTATGAGGCATTGTTTTAGGCCTTGGTCCATTGTGTATTGTAATAAATAGGTCTCTTTCTGTTGACTAATCAGGGTTTGAAATGGCCTCTTATTATATGGCTATTTTGTCAGACATTTATTTTCATATCTTCCACTGAATTGTACTGCAACAGTAAGATCAAGACAATAGTACTTGGGTTTAGTGACAAAGCCTTGGGGAAAGATTACTGTTAAGCATAAACAGTGTGAGTATTCAGGTGGTGCTGGAGTGATGGATGGATGGCCTTGCTCCAATTTGTACTACAAATGACACCAAGAGGTTTACAGGCCCGGCATGTGCTGCGGTATTCACTGATCAAGGAGGAGATATGCTATTTGTAAATGTTTTGGTTGCACGTACTAGCAGTCTCTTAGCCTAAACAAATCCTCACACTCCTGATGCTCAAAGTCTGGCAGTTTTCTGTGGAGGCAGACTGGGTTTGCTCCTGTGCTAATAGCCACCTCTGACCCCTGCGTTGCTTTGGTAGTGATAGCTGAAATGTTGAATTTTAAATCATTTTCTTCACTGGCAGAACCTTAACGTGACATTTTTGCAAAATTTTTTGTTCCCTCAATATGACTGACTGAATTATATTCAGGGGAAGCTGATACTGACTAGAATTAAGGAAGGCATCTCTGGAAAAAAAAGCCCCTTGGAGAGCCCCCCCTTATCCCCTGCCTTCTGGGTACCTGTGCTGAAATGTCCTCTCTGCTGGCTCTTAAAAATGCAATTGCCTGTATGTGAGGAGAACATAGGGAAAAAGGCATAAAAAGTATGCATGATTCACCATTTAAGAGAATTACTGTTTGGGGAGTTGTTTTGGTTTGGGCTTTCAGCATTTATTTTAGTGGTACATTAATTATCAATTATAGCTTTGTCTTCTGACCTTTCGCTTTCTATAATCTCTAATTAACATGCCTTTCCTAATTAAATATTGACGTGCAACCCTTTTGACTTCAGAACCCTGTAATTGTTTTTTTTTTCCCCTCTACCCGCTGCACATTCTTGCTTTGTGTCCCCACATGGAGAATGTTTTGGACAGGCCCTTGGCAAGATGCACGGCTGCCATGGATACCAGCAACACAGGCTGCAGAGGAAATCATCAGACAGTGGAAGCAACAGAAATAATGGGGCAATGTCCAATCTTGTACAAGTGTAAATTGTCATCCTGCAGCTTAGGTCAACTATGTGTTTATCAGCAATTAATTTGTTGCCTCTTCCAGTTGTGAGTTTGTATTTATGTACCTTTGAATAACTTTGCTTATTATTTGTAGGAAGTACAATTTTTTCATGTAATGACTCCCTTTGATATTAGATGGTTGGAGAAACTATAAAACCGATGGTGGTTATTGAGGCTTAAGTCTGTGAATCAGCAGGAGGAGCTAGTTGGTGAATTGAAGACTTAAACGACAATCCAGATGAACTGTGGTGCATTTGCCTATTCAGGTGTGGAGAAAAGAATGAGTGGGGGAGCTGAAGACACATTTAAAATGGAAAGTAAAAGCAAGTTAAATACTCTGAGTTCTAGGTGGTGGCATTAAAATGTACACGCTTCACAAAATATGAGCGGTGTGCTCAGTGGTGAAGAAACTAGCAATTCCTCAAAGCATGGGTTGAAACAGGGGTGATAGAATTGTAGAATTGTCATTTGCTAACTGCAGCAACATGTCAGATTTGCCTTGCAAACAAGCATATGTAGGAGGGCAGCTATGCTACAGGTGAAGGTAATAGAGAAAAGGAAGATATTTTCGAAGGAATTGTTGAGACAGGCTGTTTTAGGTCTGAACAAGTTAAAATAGCCTCGTTTACCTCAATCCAATCTGAAAAGAAGAAAAAAGTATTTTCAGGATAGGGTTCAGCATATTTATTCGTGTGGTAGTCCCTTGCACAGTAGGCTACTAAATAGGTTGTAATTCTGCATGCCTTTAAATGTTTTTCATTATTTCTTTCTAGGAGGTTCTGGGGTTTAGGTAATGAGGAAGCAGATTTAATGCTAGTTTGTTGTGGGATTCAGCTTTCTCATGTTATGCAGGCAATTTGCTTCACATTTATTTCAGTCAATCCCTGTGTCCAGTGGGATGGACAGGATGAGGGTACACATTAATTTTTTCTATCATGGGATTTTGTTGCCCTTAGAAACAGAAACATGGATAAAATGTCACATGATCCAATTGAGTGAATGGTTTTACCCCACTGGAAATTGATTTACTTCCTCAGGTCCTAATTTTTTAAAAAAAGAAAGCAAGAGCAAACCATCAGTTTTCCTCACTTTCCATTTAGTGTCTGAAGGAAGACCTCCAGCAAATGGAAGCAAGGGAGAATTTGGCAGGCTCCATACTTCTCCTCATAGAGGAACTATGAGATGACTATGCATCCTAGTTTTTTTTCCACTTGGGGGACCTGTCACTAGTGAGGGTTGAAAGTGGCAGATGCAGTGCAAAGACTGTGGCTCTGAGAGTCCTCAGGCATTGGAGGAATCTCTGAGATGTGATTTAAAGTACCTTTATGGTGTCTGTGTGGGTGTCTCGGTGCATGTGCAGACCGAAGGACCAGGTTTTGTAAAGGGTACTGCCCCATGGTTCAAAAGATGTGATTTCTAATCCTGGCTTGGCTCTGAACTTTGGGCGAGTCTTTAACTTCATTTTCTCTTCCATTTCTTCTGCACGGTCAATTAGTATGGTATGGTCCTAGGGCCAGGCACAGATTCCTGTTATCAACACATTACAGTGCCTAGCTCAGTGTGACTTCAGCCTCGGGGAGCAGGTTTCTTGGTACAGTTGTAATGTGAATAATATTGCCATCAGCATAGTAAAAATTTTGAGACATATTTAACATTGCTTAAGCTAGACTCAAGTATGCATGAGAGACTTCAATAATATCTAACATGCAATAAAGATTGCATCACTGGAAGACTCTTAAATCTCATTGAATGGCTGCAAGGATGCTTTCAGAAGCAATAAAGTGTACAAGCAGTGGATGTCAGTGTGTTGTGAAGCAGGGGAAAAACAATCCAAGCGCTATCTCATACTTTTTTCATTAAATCCATTAGAATTGAGTCCAGTACAACTCCAGTGACAGTCTTTTGTGTGCTGTCTTATCCTGCTGCATGCCTTTTCTATTGAAATTCAGAAGAGGGAGGAGGGGAGTTTCTTTCACTTATATGATTCTGGCACCAATTTGGTATAAGTTGTGCAGAAAAGGAAGCATGTTTACAAATATCTACATGGAGTAATTCTAGCTGGTAGATGACCAAATTTGTTTTGTGCAATTGCGTATACAACTGGCAAGGCAGCCATGTGTATCATTAGCATGTGCAATTAAGCTAACTTTTAGCAAGATGATCTCCTGAGAAGGTCATGTATGCAAGCAGGTACTTCGCCATTTAGAATACTGAACATATGAACTAAACAGGATGACACTGGTCTCAAAGATTTAACTAGGTCCTTTTGGTTTATTACCTTGTAACATCTCTATTGGTGTGATGTAGTATGGCAACATGACAACTATCAGTGGGCAACTTATTAAAGCACTAGCCGTCATGTTTTTGATACTTTTTGATACTCAAGCTTAAGCATTATATAAAGCAAAACATCTAGGGGTTATTAGTGGAGGGAAAAAGCATACAAGGAGTTTGTATGGCCTGATTTATACATGATTGACTGAAATAGCTGAGAATTGGACTTCATGACCCAGTTAATGATTGTGTTCAAGTAATGTTGATAGTCATGATGCTGTAAGTATGTAAGAAATTCCCACCTACTGTCACTTTCTGTTGGCAAAGAGGACCATGTTAACTGCTACAGATTTTGACTTCAGTTATTTTCTTTTGCTTAGCAGTTCTCTTTTTCAGGGATTGCACTGTTTGAATTGTGTCTGTTTTAAAATAAAGAATGGTCACTTCCTGGAGGGTATTAACTTAATATCGAGATCTTGGAGTTTGCTATAAGAAATTTGGCTAAAAATTTAGAGTGGAAGCCTTTGTGTTTGCTGGTTCATGAAAAATTAACTTCATAAACTAGAGTGATGCTAGTTTGTTGTGTAGTTGTTGTGGCACTGAAGAAGACACCCACAGCATTCTCCTAAGAAAACTGGTTGCCTGTGGCTTGGATGGGTGTACTCTTCACTGGGTGAAAAACTGGCTGGAAGGACAGGCCCAGAGAGTTGTGGTTGATGGAACTAAGTCCAGTTGGTGACTGGTCACTAGTGGTGTTCCCCAGGGCTTGGTGTTGGGGCCAGTTCTGTTTAATATCTTTGCTGATGACTTGGATGAGGGGATTGAGTGTTTGAGTAAGTTTTCAGATGACGCTAAGTTGGGTGGAAGCGTTGATCTGCTTGAGGGAAGGAAGGCTCTACAAAGAGATCTGGACAGGCTGGATTGATGGGCTGAGGCCAATGGGGTGAGGTTCAATAAGGCCAAATGCTGGGTCCTGAACTTGGGCCACAACAACCCTAGGCACCTATACAGGCTTGGGGAAGAGTGGCTGGAAAGCTGTTCAGCAGAAAGGGACTTGGGGTAGCTGGTCAACATCTGGCTGGATATGAGCCAGCAGTGTGTCCATGTGGCCAAGAAGGCCAATGGCATCTTGGCCTGCATCAAGAATAGGGTGGCCAGCTGGAATAGGGCAGTGATTGTCCTGCTGTACTCAGCACTGGTGAGGCCGCGCCTCAAGTGCTGAGTTCAGTTTTGGGCCCCTCACTTCAAAAATGACATCGAGGTGTTGGAACGTGTCCAGAGAAAGGCAACAAAGCTGGTGAAGGGACTAGAAAATGTCTTATGGGGAACAACTGAGGGAGCTGGGGCTGTTCAATCTGGAGAAGAGGAGGCTCCAGGAGGACCTCATCACTCTCTACAACTGCCTGAAAGGAGGTTGTAGTGAGGCAGGGGTTGGTCTCTTCTGCTGTGCCCATAGTGAAAGGACAAGAGGAAACAGCTTTAAATTGCAGCAGGGGAGATTCAGATTGAACATTAGGAAAAACTTCTTCACTGTAAGGGTGATTAAGTATTGGAATAGGTTGCCCAGGGAGGTGGTGGAATCACCGTCCCTGGAGGAGGTGTTCAAGAGGTGTCTGGATGTGGTGCTGGGTGAAATGGTTTAGTGGTGATGTAGGTAGGTGTTGGACTGGATGATCTTGAATATCTCTTCCAACCTTAATGATTCTATGACTACATGAGTGCAAGCAGTTGCTTGTGTCCTCTGTGCTTGGCTTGCTGTTTCTCCAGTTGACCTAGGGAGAAAAATACAAAAACACAGGCTCAACATTTGTGGTAAATGAAATGTGCAGTCATTTGCTAGCAAACTGAAGACCACTAGCCGTATGAAAGAACTGTTTGCTCTTCAGAACTTTGTCTGTGAGAAAACACTAACACAGCCTCATTATGTGGAAGCATTAAACAGTAGATACAGGAAGGTAAAAGTGCTGCAACTGGAGTCTAAGAATTTGGAAAACTTGTTCCTTGGTAAATGTGATAAATGACAAAACTGTTTTAGAAAAGGAAGAACAGTTGTTTAAAACAAGTATGTCCGATCCTTGGTGAATAACTGGTAGAGCTCTAAATAACTTTTGTTTAGAAGTGTTTCATTTTTCAAGAAGGGCTTTCTTATGTGAGAGTCATTATAGTATAAGGCTGAAATTGAGGGCATCAGGAAGAGGATGTGTGTAAGTGGAACACTGTTGCTGATGCTTCGGTGAAGAGACAATTGTAACTCACTAGAAAATACAATTAATAATCTGCAGTGAAATTGCTGATGATACGTGACAACGCTAAACCATAGAGCAGTTCCTCACCTCATGTAAGTCTGTATAGTTCCAGGAAAGTCAAGGGAGGAATACTAATTTGTGTCACAGATGGTAGTTTATTTTGTTGAACATGTATTTTACTACTTTATTTTATATACAGGATTGGATTTACTCATCTGTTCATCTCTGTACTCCAGCCAGGATTCCCTCAGTTTGATAATCCTTCATTTTTGTGTAACATCTTAATCACTTCTGATGCAATTGGTTATGATATTGTGGCTATGCAGAGGATTGTAATTTAAAGTGAGGAGCAAGCAGCTGGAACAGAAGAATTCATAGCAATGATACTGAATTTTTTACCACCTTTCATCTCAGATTCTTCATTAGTTCTATGATAGCAATAGAGAACATGGAGCGTGGGGCATGAGGATGCTGTGTAATGGTGAAATGGCAACCTGTGGTTTGACAGTTCTTGCTCAGAATAATGCCTACTGACCCGTGACACCACCTGAATGCAATGGAAATCCAATTTCTGTATTAAACAGCATAACAGGGAATACCCATAAAGTATTAGCAGAATTATGCTTGAATTAATTGGTTTTGAAATACAAACGGGTTATTTCTCTTGAGGCTTTTTTTTAATGTATTCCAAGGAAATGTCTCCAGATAGTAGTTACTGTTGGATAAAAATCTCTTTCCATACTAACTGTTGAATAAAGAAAATGCCATTGAAGTCTCTTTACAGGGGAGCACTTTCAAGGCAGGCACTGGACAGGTCAAAGAGATAAAACAGCTACTCCCAGACCTTTTAACATTGTACAGTTAATTACAGACATTTTTTCCTCTGAAAAAAAACATTTTAGACCTCAGTTCTCTGATGTCAGACTAGTTTAGTAACATTTGATCTATTACAAATGTTTGAGCTCTTATGACTAATGCAACAATAGATGTTTCATGTCATCATACAGTAATGTTAAAAAAATAATTGATTACTAGACAGTCCTGAAAAAGTAGTGGAAAGCTTTGTATTTTATGATGTGATGCTATTGGGAGAGCTATGCACAGCACAGAAGCAGACATCCCCTGGGACCATGATTAGACTCAGGGGAGTTATATCAGACAAATATTTAATTAACCAAATGATGCCTAGGTAATTAACCAAAGGCCGTTTTTATTGAACCAAAATGATTCACAGATGTGGATCAAATAGGCAAAATTGTTTAGTTTTGAGATGTGCTTAAACTCCAAAAATTAATTTTTAAATGTGAAAACAAGTATTAATTAAATACAATGTAATTTCAGAGTCAAATACTACATTTCAGATGGAAAAGTGTTTTCTTTTTGGAGAAAACAGGAATATTTTTTATTCTAGGCTGACATTTTTTCACATTTTGTCTTTGGTTGAAGAACTCCAAAGCAGTGTTTCTGTAAAATCATACAATTGGGCCAGCCTGTCATTACTCTACACCTCCTGATTTTTGACTGATGCAGGTCGAGGAACCCTTCCCACCACAGCTCACCCCACTGCCCCGTTGCCATGACCCGCTGCTGCCCCATGTGCTCCTGACACCTTCCCTGCTGCTGCTGCACTCGCAGCTTTTCTTTGCACCATTGCTGCATTTTCCACTGCTGCAGTTACCGCTGACACCATGTCATGGGGAGGGGATGGGGAGGGATGCAGGCAGAGCAGTGACAGCAGCGTGAGCAGCCGCTGCCTCAGAGGTGATGGCAGGAGATGGCAGTTTGAGTGTTTCAAATTACAGAATGTAGACTATTTCCAATGTGCTTGATCCTCTAGGTCCTTTTATTTGCTACTAAATTCTCCTGGGGGATTTTGTGAGAGCAGTAGCAGTTCCAGGACTTTGTTTGCTTTTAGTGGTGGGAAAAACTGTAAAACTGAACCTGAAAATACCTGCTCAGTTTATGCGCAAAGTTAACCTCTCTTTATGGGCTGAGTTGAGAAGTGTCAGTGGCACTCACCAGCAGCCTTCTAAGGGTAGTAATGCTCGACACAATGTGGTCTCTGCTGTCACATACTGAGCAACACTAAAATGAAATTTCACTGCAGAGTAATTTCTGCCGCTGTTCTCCATCTTGATAACACGGGTACAGTAAGTTCTGTGTAAACTGATTATCAGCCCCTCTGGCTGCTCTTTTGTTTGTGCTCTAAGCCTTGATGCGAAGCTTTTGTTTCCCAGAGATGTTAATTGTATTGTATTGCACCAAAAGGAAATGATCTCCACTTCAGCTGCCATGAGGCTCAGTTTCAAACATGCTTATAAACAGTGTCCATGCAATAATTGCTCTTGAATTCAGGAAAAGAAAATTGAAATATAAAAATTATGATAGAAATTACCCATATGTACAGCTGTCTGAGCATGATTCTGTAGTCTAATACTTTTTGAATTTTCAGTGAAAACAGATTGAACTTCTCTTTCTGTTTTTGCCAGGGAAAGAAGTTGCAGGAAAAGAAATTACGTCCTGATGATCTTTAACTCCTTTGAGACATCTGGAATGCAGTATAAAGTTCTAGATGATAGATGGCAAAGGGATATCCAGATAACCCTGACTTGTTCCCAGAGCCATACTTCATGATTATATCGCTCTCCCTTGGTCAGAAATGAAGTCAATGGCAGCGATGTATGGTTGAAGAGAGAGAATTGACAAAATACACAGCAGCTTAACCAGAGGGCTATGAAAACAGAAGTACAGACTGAATGAAGTCAGGTTTTTAAAAGTCTTAGATGCATTTAATTAACATCACAATTTCCATTTTTTTTTCTACAACTCTTTGCCTGGCAGCACTGTGTTCTGAAAACAGCAAAAGCTTGGAGGGATTTTCAATGCTGTAGAAGAATAACATAATTTCATTTATTGATTTGGTTTTTAAATGAAATCATGAGAAGTTGACTGCTTTGTCATGACTTTTTAGCAGCTCAGAGCTGGCCAGGGGATTGTCAAGCAGCCCAGTTAGGGAGTTTCTGAAGTGTGGGAGCTCAGCTGGCTGCATGGTCCCTGGTGCTACCCCTCCTCCCTGTTACTTCCACCGTCTTGCAGAGTGAGGGCGGGCTGTGCTGAATTTTCCACTGATTGACAAACCTGGAGTAACTATTAGTTGTTATCCTGCCTCATTTTGTACAAACCCTAATCCTGCTCCCCTTGAGGGAAGAATCTGCCTGTCTCTCCACTAGGAGGAATTTGTGCCACTTTGTTATTAGCTTTCCTCCTCCCTTGCATTTTATACTGAAGGGATCATAGGTTTCTGTATTAAGAAATCTCCTTCTATTATTTATCAAACCAACCACATCCTGACATGACTTTGCTTTTCCTTGTAGTAAGGCTTCTGAGCCAAAACGCAATAAATATATTCTGCACAAATGCTATTATATCCAAAGTGCTCTGTATCACTGGAGTGCAGCTGTTGTGAAGTGCATGCTGTGTGTGTGGACCTACATACCTAATGAGATGTATATAAAGCTGTGTATAGGTATGCTAAGAATTTAATGTACGTAACAAGTTGCTCTGAATGAGTTGTGTGTGTTCAAAATCAGAAACATTCCATATGTACAACTCTGCTATAATGAGATGTGTAGCAATCCCTGTATATGATAGATATTGAATATTCATGTAAAGTGAATAAACTTAATCATAAAAAGGGCCTGTTCAGTGAACATACTCATATCATTGAGTGCCACTGATTTTGGTTTAAGTAAAATATCTAAACAGTTAAGGACCTAGATATCTTGGTTGATCTGGGATTAGAAATAGAATTGCCAGATCCTTGGATATGTTTTGAAAAAATACTTCAACATTAGGTTTAAGTATAGATAAGCTATTTTCTTTTTAACGACAATGTTATTTTTTGTACTTTACATTAAGAACTTTATATTAAAATGTGAATGATGACATGGATTAGTAACTGGCTGCGAAATGAAGTAAAATAAAAATCCAGATTACCTTGAATTTAAGTGTTATGGCACTTAGCTTTTTGTCATACAAGCAGGGAATCCAGAACCCAGATTTAGGACAGGCACAGAAACCGGTTACTGCATAAACTTAAATCTCAGTGAAAGAGACACTGCAGAATAAGGTTAGGCACATCTGAAGAGCATTTTAAGATAGCGAGAGTGCAGATCAGCCCATGGGCACCTACTTTGAGCTGAGAGAGGACATGAATGAAAATTAACTCATATTCCTTAGATCAGAGCCCTAGGAGCTCACCTTGTGAACTAGGAGTGCATATTTCTGTGCCATCTGCTGAAGTTGGGTACCTATGGTCTGCCTTTTAAAGAAGTGACAAGAGTGCACTCTTCTTCACAAATTGACCAAAAGTGGAGGTAGCGAAATACCCTTTGATGTATCAGCTCAATTTTTTGAGCTCTAGTCTAGGAAGTGAAATACCACCAGGTTCATCTGGACATGATTCATCCTCCATCCATCACCTGCTGCAGGAGTGCATGCAGTGAGGGATGAAGAGGGCCAGGGAAAGCACTGTCTCTTACAGCAATTGATGCTGTGTTGCTATGGCGAGGAAAATTCAAAAGACCACAAGAGGAAAAATATATCCTGTAGTGTTTTGCTAAGGACACCCCTGGGGTCTGAGGAAGGGCTGTGCCTCAGTGGTTTCCCAATGCGTGTTTATGTGTATCCCAAGAAATGGTCATGGGACTGTTCAGTTTCTTCAGAAGAGGAGAAAGCAGTGCTGGAGGTAGGAGGAGTCTAGAAGTTCAGATACTTGCAGAATGTGAAATTAAAAAAAGGAGTTGATTGCTGAAGGCCATTTCTTCCCAGATTACACAGAAGCTAATTTAGATTTGTACAGGGACCTTCACTTATGCAGTTAAATCATACAGCTTTATGCTGCATGATGATTTAAAAGTCTTTAAAAGCAGATGTTGGTCTTTGAAGCTGAACCTAAAAACTCAAAATCCTGGTAAGCCTTAGACTGAAATATTAGTCTGCAAATTTGAGACTTTATAACAAAAATGCTGTGTTGATTCTCAACTAAAAAAATTAAAAATGGGTTTTTAATCACTTTTTTTTTGTTCAGACAAGCAAGTTAATAAGAGAGAAATTTATTAATAGATTACATTTACCCAACCATGGTAGTGTTGCAGATGTTATGATACTTCGACTATATCTAAAGCTGAAATTCTGCTGGTTAACTACTTACTTTCTTTAAACTGATTTTGTCACATTTCTGGTTCAGGGTAGAAAAATTGAAAATGTGAAAGCTTAAACTGAGGATTGAATTAATTGAAACTTTTATCGCAGAATCACAGAATTGTTATGACTGGAAGAGACCTTCAAGATCAGTCCAACCATCCACCCAGCACCACCATAATAACAACCTCTAAAACACCAAGCCATATCACTCGGTGCTTCATATGGACCCTTCTTGAATGCCTCCAGGGACGGTGACTCCATCACCTCCCTAGGTAACTTGTTCCAGTAACTGGTTCCAATCTCTAATCACTCTAACAAAGTATTTCTCAATACTTTCAATTTTAGTAACATAGAAAATATTCCAAATTCAAGGTCTTAGATTTCCTTATTGGTAAGGATCTACTCACTAATAGGTTATCAAAATTTGAAACCTTTGAGTACTTGGGCAATATATACTGAAAATAATCAACTGAATTGTGTTTGGTCTTGCAAAGCCAGCCTGTCATTGAAATGGATTTCAAGATACGTAGGGATATTTCACAAATGTGGCATTCAACATTGTATGTATTGATGCATTCAGTAATCTTTTTGTTGAGTACTAGCAAATACGTCCAGATTTTCTGCTCTGGAAGAAGAATACCAACCATTTGTGTGTTCAAAGAGAGAAGGTGAGGGAAAGATAGAATCTGTCCAGTGAAATTCAGGGTTAAACTCCAGAGTTACATGTAATCGAAGCTTAGCTGTGTGATAGTATAATAGAGTATAATATGTGTAATATAACATGTAATAACGTATAATGTTCCCTTCTCCATTTTCTCACATACCACTTTTTTCTCTATGCTAGAGTGTCATGTTCCGTCTTTAATAGGTTTACTGGAAGTCTGTTTTCCCTGAGTAATTTGTTATTGAAGTTAATCTGACTTTAGACAAAAGACCTATTCAGAAGCAGAAGGTTCTCATATTAACATACTTTCTCTGAGACTCAAAATATCCATTTTCTGTTATTCTGGAAATAAAACTCATCTGTTGAAAACAACCACCCAGTGGTGCTCCATGGTGGGCATGATTTATTCTGCTGCCTTGCACAAAGCATCCTGGTGCTGGGTGGCTCATGGTTATTATAGAGACAGTAGTGGTGGGGCTCGAGGTCCATCCAATGCTGTGAATTGTGACTGTGGAAAGGGTTTAGTGAATGCAAGGATGTCCTCTGGTAAGATTAAAATGCACTATGTGACTTGTAGTTGTCCTGGTTTTGCTGGGACAGAATTCTAAAATAATTTTTCTGTTCAGAGAAACTGTAGTTTTGAGACTGCAGAGTTCAATTCAGTGAGAACAAAATGGATAAGATGCATTGTTTTTGTTTATCCCCAGCTCTGGTATGCAGGTGACCATAGTGACCAAGGTCAAAGGTAGTTTTGGACCATGCAGATGCAGTGGGCTGGGAGGGCCAAAGCCCAGGGCAGTTGACTCAAGCTGGTCAACCAAAGTATTCCATATCATAAATATCACTCTCATCATATATCAAGAAGTTTGCAAGGATGTTTGGGGGTTTCTACCATGGTTGTCTTCCCAAGAGGGTCCCACCTGTCTCACTGGTTGTCCCGCACCTAAGCCCTACGCCTCTGCTTGCTGTGACCACCACATTCTTGCTGGAGCTGTTGTGTTCACAGTGTTGGGCATTCAGCCGTCACTGCTAGAAGCACATAGCTCACAACTACTATCTGAAGCTGAGCATAACTTTATATCTTACGTTAACATTGGTGTTAATATTAGTTCTTTATTATTTTTCTATTAAATCTGTTTTCATTTCAACCCACAGGTCTCCTTTCCTTTTCCTGACTTCCCCTCCCAGGAGGGGTTAGTTGATAAAGTAACTGTACTGTAACAGTACTTTGCTTATGGCACAATANGTGATAAAGTAACTGTCCAAACCGCGACAGTAGTGTAGGGGGAACCCTTTATAAAGCCAAACCCAAGTTTTGGAGATAATGCATTTGCATGATGTGCCTTATTTACACTTCAGTGTATATTAAGGCCTCCTGATCACAGAGACATGAGGGATGAAGGAAAACACCCCCATGATGAGATGAGGCATAAGGCAGTACTTTGCTTATGGCACAATATTTTTGACAGACACTTGCTTAAAAAAAAGAAAAAGCTTCTGTACAAGTTAAAATTCATGCTAGGCACTGGGTAAAGGATTTCTGGATTAGCCATGGTGGAAAAGGAGGGATTGCTGAAAGGTGGTGGTGGGAGAAAGTTACTGCCTGAAATTCACTGATGGTGTTGTAGGCTGCTTCTCCATCCATTGCTGCTGCTCCTATGGCTTTATCAGGCAGCAATACCCTGTGCTTGGATACTGCATGAGGTCAGCAAGAGCAGTCACTGCAGGGTAAATTCCAGATCCAAAGCAAGCCAGAACCTAATGCACTCAGTACCATAAAATGTACTGGCATGAATGATAATTTCAGTAAATCACTTTGTCACTATTGATTTTCTTTCATTGGATCAATGCAGCCGGATTTAATGTGAGAATGAACAGGGAGAGCTGCAAGTAATAACCCGAAGAATCTTCCATCAGTTGAACTTGCTGTACAAATGCCAGATTTTGAACACAGCATATCTTTGTAAGATTAGAGAGCAAGGAATTTTAAGATGACTTGAACAGAAGGTGTCATTATTTTTACTTGAATGTAAATACACGGAAGAAGAGAATGTTATGTTTGTGTTTTTTTCTGTTTCTGTGCTGGTAGCCAGAATATTACATAAATATTGGTCGAAGCAAGCCTTTTTTGATCTCTACTCTCTTCACATTCTGGGTGTTTGTCATGAAAATGAAAACAGCTGTAAATGTGTTATATTTATTGCTTTGCATAGTTGTGAAGAAGACCTCTCCTGAAAACCCCTCCTTGATATATAATTAAAAATTGACTCACCCTTTTTGAAAATGTCTTTGTAGCTCATTTCTGAATTTAATGCGCCTGACTTCAAATTGGTTCAAGATTGTGCAGCTACTTTAGCTGCTGAGAATGGTCAGCAGCAGCCCTGTGTAGACTGTTGGTTCATTCAGCAGGCAGAAACATATAAACCCTTTCTGCAAAGGCTTCTGTTCTGTTCAAGGCCATGGCGATAGAGGAGTCAAGTTTGCAGCTGGACCCTGCCACTGACCGTTACTGACCAAGCATGTTTAGAAGCTGGTGTTTTACACGGATTTTTGAGGTTCCAGACTTTTGCCTGCTTATGTATATCCAGGCTCCAATTTGTTGGAGAGCTTCCCTCAGGAAAGAAGAAAAATATTTAGCCATTCAACTTGTGCCCATCTTGATAGTGAACAGCTTCTTCTGGACATTGGTACTTAACGCTTTATAGATAAATGAGTAGATGCATACACTTCCTAATGTTCACCCTTTCATGTTTCCTTAGATGAAGAGATGTGGCATGATGTATAAGCTTCAACCACAGTGTCTTAAAGAAAAAAAAATCAAAGAATTCAGCAAATGGGAAAGGTGGGATTTTTCATGGTTTAGTTTCTGATGTTTGGTTTGCAGGGGGATTTCAAGTTTACTATGGTATCATTGGCCTGTGTTAATATACTAAACTTTATGTAGATCAACCCTGAAGCTAATATTAGCCTAGCTTGATATGCTGATAGCTCGTCATTTTAAGAAATATGTTGTTGTGTCTGTGGATTTGTATACCCTGACTGTGGGTGGGTACATGCTGCTCAGTGCTGCTCTCTGAGTACACTTGTGGTGGCTCTTAAAAATCTATGCATGAACTAGAACTGGTGGCAAGGACTTCCAGCTGGCTATTTTACATGGCAAGCATACACCAAAATGCATTCTATAAATCTTTGAGTATGTTAGAGATGAGACCAACACAGGAAAGTATTTTTTTTCACCTTCCTTCTCCTTTTTGAGCTGAATTTCAAGTAAATGGAGCTTAACTGTGACTGTTCCTTATCCCTGAATATCTTCACTGCCTGGGAGTCCAGTGGTGATGTGTGAATCTGCCTCTGTAGTTGGTAGTGGCTGGTTTTACTCTGCTAATATGACAAGTTGGTTGTTAATAGTTTGGCTCCTGCAGAGGTAAGAACATGGCCAACTGCAGCTAGGAGGGAAGTTTCATTACTACTTCTGATCTGCTATAATGAACCCACCAAACACAAAGATACTCATATGTAAAGTCTTTATTAATTAAAATGTTCACTTTGAGTGCCTTTGCACTTGTAGATGAGATACAGCCTGCAAGTAGATGTTGACCCTCATCAGAAAATTGGATTCTGATTTGGATGCTGTTTGGGTTCTGTTTTAACAACACACAATTCACATCTCTGGGTTCCTGCTATAAGTGTATGTATGGGAAGTTAGATGTGTGAAAAGCAAAAAGCATTGAGCATCACAGCCTGGGGATATTCTGCAGCATCTTAAAATCCAAGATGCCACTTGTCAGTGTGGAGAAAACCCAGTTACCTCATGGTTATTTTCCTCATTGAATAGGCAGAGTGTGCTGGAGAAAGTAGTACAGCCTGCTTGCCCAAACATTATTCCCATTCCTGGTTACTCACTGTTGGCTATTGCTGGAGGCAGAAGACGGGTAGATGGATTTAGGATTTAATGGAGTATAGTTATTCTAATGTGCTTGTGCTCATATGACTGCAAATGTGGCAGTAAACTGTAATTCCTTTTTCCTCTTCACTTTTGATAATGACTCATGGTTACTACTAATTTTCCTTTATAGCTCTTCACTGAAATTAACTTCAAAAAATGTAGTATATAAATCAGTATCTAGAGAGATGGAGGCTGGTAATATTTGCTCCAGTTGTCCCATTAAAAAGTGTATTTATTAGTTAGTCATATTTCAAGATATGAAATAGGTTTTGCATGGGTTAATTTAAGGTTTTATATTTTACTTATTTTCTGCTTAATTTTATCTGTGTGGCTTGAATGGTCTAAACTCAGAGTAAATTTAGTTGGTAAAAAACTATATATGTGTATTTGTGTCTGTGTATTTGCAGTGTCTTGACTATATTGTGGTGTTTCTGCTGTGGGGCTGGAAGCATCCTCACCAGTATCTTCCTAGTCTTTGTTTTGCATCTACTCTGATGGGTGTGACTGGTTGATGTGTCTGAGGGCCTCTCGTGTAAGTCAGACTGGCCGTAGCAGAGTCTTTGAGGGGGTTTATGAAGTCTCTTCCTTGTTCAAAGTAAACCTTGCTTGGAATCAGATTTTAATTTTATTTGTTTTAAGGACTGAAAAATACTTTAGTTCTTTTCTTAATAAAAGAGGGTGTTTTCAAATGTTAGTGTTGAACATCAAAAGCAGTATAATATCTAAACACCAGATACTGAGACTGTAATTTATCTAGTGATAAAATACACTTCATGCACCAGAGTCCCTTCTGCAAACACATTTATTTTCATTGGCACCCAGCAGAACAGCCTTCTCTCCTACAGACCTAAGCAGTTCCACAGTCGCCTTTGTCAAAAAGTTACTGTGTTGTTTCTGACTGGAAATAAATGTTTGTCTTGAGTAAATTGTAAAGTGGGCAGCTGCAGGATTTCTTCCAGGCAATTGGCTTCTAATATATATAGAAGAATCACATGCTAGTGTGTAGCTTTTATATAAAAATGTAGGGCAGACTTGCAGCAGTGTTTGTTCGCAATGTGATTCCCACTTGCATTAAGACTCCTGCTGCTAAACAGACAGTTGAAGGGAAAATCTTATGTGGTGCATTACGACAGGAGTCTTCAGCCAGCAAAAACAACCTGTCTTAATTCCTTCAAAAACGCTGTTTGAAGGATGATGGATTTATTGTATTTGCTGGCATCAGTGTCAGACGTGTCTCACAAAATACAGCTTGAACAATGCACACAAGCAGAGGCACAGGGATGAGTTTACCTCATAGCAGAAAAGGTCATATGATTTAAAGCTGAAAGGGAAATTGCTCCTTGGCGACACCCTCAGCTGAGGGTGTTGCCATTGACAGGAAGGATGGGCACTGTCTCAGCTAGATCACCTCTTTTACTGGCAGTCTTCCCTCCTCGGGTGCGTTTGTCATGGCTTTCAGTCAGTAGGGTTTGTGTTTGTGCTGTGTGCTGCGCTAATGAAGTCCTTAAAAAATGCTCTGGATAGTTTCTGTAAGTTGTTTGGCAGTTTGTAATCAGGGCAATTTAAAGATTCAAATCTTTAATCAGAAGAAAAGAACACTTCAGAAGTGAGATCTTAAGTGAAAAAGAACTTTTGGGCCATGACTTATTATCTACTTTGAGCCAAGATAATCTGACAAATTAGAACTGAAAGTCTTGGAGATTACTTAGGTTTTTAGATTTTATTTTTCTTCTTTTTTCCTTTCAGAAACAAAAATGAGAACTGTTCTGTGCTTTGTAAATGCACATGCAGGGTGGTCTGGGTGGTAACAAAAAGGCTGCAAATGATATTTTCCTAGATGGCTTGTGTCTTTTGTGCTTTCTCCCCAGTCCAAAAGGAAATTTCACTGTGTGAACCTAACAGAATGTCCTGTCAATACTGTTTACACAACTAGAGCTAGATGATCTTTAAGGTCCATTCCAACCCAAGCCATTCTATGATTCTATGTTTCCTGCAAAATTGCACCAATTCCAGCAAGATAATTCAGTATTTCTTGTGTCTCTGTTCTTGAAGTCAAGTGGTTTGTTGTTACTCAAGTTTCATGTTGAATCTATTAATTTTGCAATTATCTCATCAGCAAAAATTTCCAATAGGCTTTGATGAAAAGACTAACGATCTACACAGATTAAAGAAAAAAATCATATAAATAGCCTTTTAAAACTAAATGCTGGAAAGACCATAAGCTCTGCGTTACTGGAAGAGCTGATATCCAAGCTTTGCGAAATTTGCCTCATGCTGTATGAGTAATTGCTTTGGTATTTTTTTTAATAAATAGAATATTCCTTTTTTTCCCTTATTATCAAGGAGATTTTAGTCTAGTTTTGATTTCATGTATTGTGAGTCATCACCTTTACAAATAACGGGGAGATTTTTTCTGTTTTTTGGAGCACATATTCCAAGGGTTCTCGTATACTTGGGGGTCCTACTGAAGTCTTCCCAAACCTCTAATGGGAAGAAAGAGTATCTGAGCTATCCTGAAATGGTGACAAGTTCAAGGTCAAAAAACAAAACAAAACTAGGAACCTCAGCACCATGTCACTGCTCCAACCATTCTTCTCTTTTTCCTCAATGGAATATGAATAAAAATACCTTGCTTGAACAGAAGGCAAATTCACAAATCATCCATCCTTCCCCTAAATGTGTTTTCACAGTTCTCTTAGCAGAATTTGAGGAAAACTTATTTCTGAACTAAAAGGAAACTGACTGACCTAGAATGTCAATGCACCTTCCATCAATGGATTTAAATCGTGAAATTATGCAGACATTTTTCAGTATTTAGGCACTCAAATTAGTAAACCCTGGAAATGCCAGCAATAATGCCAGTTCTTGTCCTGTTTACTTTCTGTGTTTGAAATCCTGTGTAACCTTTGCTGAAACCTTTCAGAAAATTGTTTGAAGCGATCTGAGTTTAGCTTCCATTTCCTCAGTGATTGCTCAGCATATATGTTTCCCTCTGCTTGTTCCAGCCTGCAGAAACTGGTTTGTTTATCATTTGGCCATAGTTGGGAATATGATCCAAATCCTTTTCATTCATATAGAGGTTTCATATCTGCTGAGCTATTCAATTGCAACACCATTTATGCTGTATTTATTCATAAAGAGCAGTAAAAAACCTCAAAAGATGGCTGCTACTTTACAGTAGTATTGCTATTTCACCAGAGGGACTCTTTCCACTTTCCCCAGTAGACATGGGCTTAATTAAGAGTCAAGAATTCAGGCGTTCTACTCGTTGGTCATGAAGTATTTTTCCTTGAAGTTTACCATTTGTAAAATGGGGTTAATATTTCCCTATTCCATAAGAAAAGGAGGAGACAACAGTGATCTTAAATGATCATTAATGTATTTGCTTTTTATACTTAGTTTGTTCCAAATCTTAGCTGGGGTAAGGTTATACTTTTATAACAATATAGATAATTTTTAATATAATAATTTTTGACATCTGCTATATGGTCTGATGTTGTAATAGATTAATAATGCATGTCATAGGAAGCTCCTATTTTTTAAATTACATTATATCCTCTGTTGCCTGGCATATGGCAGTGAAATCACATAGTGAATTTAAATAATCTGCTGGTCTACTGCTAGAAAAAGGAATTTCTGTGTCCAGCAGATAGCTGCTTGGAGTCCCTGTAACATTTTAACGTGGCTGAGGTGGTAAGGAGAGAACCATGAAGCAATACCTATGCCTGGCAAGCTCGATCTTTCTGTGTCCAGTGTTTGCCTTTCACTCAGCTGCTCTTTTAGCTTCTTGAGTTTGGGTATTTTTTAATTCCCTTGTATATGTGTGAAAAACAGCTGTTGGTTTCAGATTTCTTTCATTTTAACTTTAATGGGGTTGTCTTGATGTTTTGTAAGCAGTCATCCCAAAAAAACCCCACTGTGCCTCATAGGGAAACTGGAATTTAAAAGTGTATTTAAAAGTTTTCCTGTTCATTAAGTATATCTGTGGAGAATAAAACTGTGGAATATCTGGATGGTATATTTCTGTTGCAGCTGCCATATAAGGATCCAGGAGCAGGGAGGACTGGAAGGATAGGTATTTTATTTTATTATACCATCTGTTATATTTGGAAGATGTATTGAAGCTGTGGGGTTTTCTATCTTTTCGTCGCATCTAAGAAATTAAAAACAGTCTCCAAAACAAATAGGCTAACACCTAAAAAGTGGAAAAAGATACTTGTGCAGGAGGAGTAGGAGGCTCTAGATACTGCAGTCACACACACTCAGCCTGTTATGATCTACAGTCTGAGTGCATGCATGTGTGCACTTATACACAAGCAAAGGAATTCCCTCACAATAAGACGATTATACTTGGAGAACCTAAATGTGAAAAAAACCCCTCATACTTTTAAGTACTAAGAATAATGCTGCTGAAGTTGTACTGATCTGTAAGTTAAGCATGTGTATGATTTTGAAAACTGTGATAACTAAGTGGATACGTCTCCACTGTGTAGTTTTATTATATGGCATAGTGGTGACAGACCACCACTAGTTTAATTTGGAAGCTATAATTTTAAAGAGGATAAAATATTTTTGCTTTCAATCTATAATTATATTTGCATCAAATTTCACAGCTTTGTTTCTCCTCTGTCCTTTTTATACTGCAGTTTTAACAGTAATAATAAAAAGAAGAAATTGCTACCAAAATTTAGTCTATAAACTGATTTTATAACAGAAATTTGAGGAAACTACAAACATTGTAGTTCTATCTTTTTCACTGTAGAGCTGTTTTATTGTCACTATCCACAATTGTGATGAGAGCATTCGTTTTGTTATAATCACAGGATTACTAATGACATCACCACTGAGCAATTGTAATGTCAAATTAATAATTCTCATTATATAAAATTGTTATAATGAATGCTTATCTTCCTTTACATTCCAAGCAGGTTGACCTTATTTTTCTATCCATCTTTTATTTATTATTATTATGATTACAATATTATTGAAATATAAAATGTTTAATCAGAGAAAAAAGTATATTATGAATATCAACATCAGGACTAGTCATAGGATTAGGTCTAGGAGGCAGATATGAGGTGAAATAATATTTTTATTTTTTAAAAAAGAGTGGGTTTTTTACTGAATGAATGAAAACAGGTTTTGCATACTACATGCTGCATGAATTCTTGATAACATGATATGGAGGTCCCACCCTTTTAAAGACAGACATGTATGCACTTCATCATTAGTCAGACTGTACTGATAACAGCCAAAGGGCAGTTTATAGGTCACTGTACAGGAATTAAATTTTTGTAGGATTATAAGTGTAATATTTCTGTCTCCCAGGTTTCCCATCAACAACATTATTTTCTTTGTCCAAGGCATGCGTGGTTGCCAAAGCCATCTCCATGTCAGTGTTTACTTTTAATGATGAGACTGATCTCACTGGAATTGATGCAACTGCTTAAGGTTGAATAATAACTGCTTAAGGTTGAATAATTTCTAGAAAATATAAAAATGTTTGATAAGTCTGTTTGATTTTAAAGTATCATAAATACTTCTGTAGATACTTTGTTACCTTGATGTTCTTCATGAAATATTTTAGGTCAGTGCATTTGTTCAGATTCAGATTTTTCTTTAATGAAAATCACTAATATTTTTCTGATGTTACTGAAGCTACAGAAAAATTAATTATTGTTTTCTGTTAAGAGTTCAGAAGTATGTTTAAAACTATTAACAAGCTATTTACATTCATACATTTGTGCAAGTGTATTGCATTGATCCACTTTTCCCTCCAGTTCTTTCCCTAGCTTGTTGGTCTAGGTAGTAAGCTTTTGGAGGAGTGTAATTTCCTTCTAGCTATGTGTTTGTGCCACACTTAAAGTAAAAAACCTCCTGATCTTGCTTGGGGATAGTGTTTTGTTCAATAAAAATGATGAATATGAACCAGAGAGAAGAAACGACTTGGTGCTAAGCACACAGGCATATGTTTAATGTAGAGAAGATGTTCAAAGAGTACTTTTCATGGGCTCTGAAGATCTTGGTGGTCTTAGTGTAGTGGGAGGCTGTTGGGTTCATTCTTTTGTTTTAGGAGGCTGACTTATGAATCACTGCTTTCTGAAATTGGCTTTTCATTAATGCTGCACACAGATGGAGCTGCTGTTATTTACCCACTATATTGTTTCATAAATAATAATTATAATTATATAGAGATTATGTAGAGATTAGATGTGTTTCACCATAGAAACATGAATATTGACTCTGGAAAGCTCTTTTTGCCAGACAAGGAGCACGGAATTTTGTTGCAGCCTCAGAGGTAAATTCTGATATTTGAGCAGTGCACAGAAGGCGTAATTAAGTGTTTTAGTGGCTCTGTGCTCCATTGGTGTAGGTTCAACAATTACTGTTGAGTTCTGATCATGAAGAGGAAAACTTTTTCCCCTTCAGAAAATATCCAGTGTTTATAATGTGGGAATCCTACTGCACCAAAGACTTATGTGATAGGTTTCCATTTATATGGTATTTTTTCACATACAAAATTTTGAATTACAGTGAAATTTTGACTGAGCCAGGTTCTGCTCTCAAATATGTGTCAAAACATGGCAGATAACATTATGCAGGTGGAATCTATATTTCCTTTGTGGAAAAAACCCAAGCCTAAGCAGTTTCCTTCTTCCACCTAGAGGGAATGCAGAGTGGGCAGCAAAGTAGAAAGAATGTGTGAGTGAAAGGGGCATTAATGTAGGAGATGGGAGTAATATAGAAGACAGGAGTTTTATTACTGCATTACATTAAATGTATGTAACAATACATTGTTGTATATGTAACTAACTCTGGCACAGGAAAATATACCAGGCTACTTGGAAGACAGAAGAACACAAAGGTTGGGGTGATTTACAGTGCAAGATCCTGATCTTTTTGGGGTGCTTTTACCTTCCAGCTGAATCCAGTTAGATACAGAACCCATGGGGAATGAAAAAGGATGGCTAATAGCATAAGATAGAAAATGGTCAAAGGCAAGAACAGGCTAAATGTAAGAACAGAAGAGGAGATTGAGTGATAAGCTGGGCAGCGGGATGCAGACTCATGCAAAAGGGCATCTCCAGTGGCTCTGTGACCTTTGGCAGATCACTCCTCTTCCCTGGACAGCTGCAGCTGGGGATTTCAGAACATGAATTAACTGCTGTGGTGCAAATCTGTTCCTCTCCTTTCATCTCAAGACTGAGGCCTGGATTTATCACAGTAACATTATATACTCAATTGAGAAAAGGTAGCTTAGACACCTTTTACAGAGCCCTGTGCAATGAATAAGATGATCTGAATCATGCCCTGGAGGGTCCTCTCTTTCCTGGTTGATCATCATACAGCCTGTGACTTCTAAAGTAGGTAACTTTTGATGCCTGGGGCTAGGTGAGATGGATGTGGGTCTGAAAGCTTTGTACTTTCAGCAAAAAGAGATAAAACAGTGAGTGGAAGAGCTTTGTGCAGCCCTTATTCCCTAATGTAGAATCAGGAGCACACACATTGAGCCTGATACACCATGTGCATTGTGGGTTCATTCTTGTGTCAAAGGTGTGTGGTTACACTAATGCCTCAGATACAGGTTTGCTTCACAGAGTATGGGATCTGAGGGCAATAAATGTCCTGCTCACATGTTTGTCAGGATATCAGCATCTGAAAAGGAAAAGTTCTGTTATTTTTCTGCTTTTCTCTTTGAAAGTGTGGATATGAAAGGCCTTGTACAACTACTGTATTAGCCTATTTCTTTATTCTCAAACAACATCTCTGTTCTACACAGAGCAATAATATACCCACTTGAGGTCAGAATTTGATTCTTAAACTCATTATGCAAGGTGATGTGGAAAGAGTGTGATCCTAGACAGATAATAAATACAGGAGAATTATGTAAATTGATATTTCAGAAGTGTTTCAGATAGAAAATTACATTATAATATATTACACATGTTGCATAAAGATAAAAAATTTGATTCCTTTAAGCTGTAGTGGGACTGTCTTTTGTCTGGAGCTCTGAATGCTAGGGTGCCACACGGGCTGCTGACCTTCACCCAGAATATTAAAAACCAGCCTTGGAATCATGATGAACACTATTTTTTGAGAGTAGGTTTTTCTCTCTAGATTAAGGGTTTAAAAAAACAAGTGTGTGTTCAAATGAATAACACTTTCTTCCTGTTCTCATTTCCTTGAACCCAGTTATTCTAGTCTTTGTATCTTCAGCTAACTAGCTTTTCTAAAGACTTCCTTACTCTATTGTTTCAGGAAAAAAACCCCTACTTTTTGTCAGCTGTACTTAGCTAATCAGAAAAGTACAGAAGCGTTCATTGCTAATCTATGTTTAACATCATTTATTTGTAGCCCATTCAAAAGCTTTCCAGGAGTCATTAATGCTCAATTATGTAGCCACATTGCATTTCAAATCAATGAGCTTTTTGTCTATGGATGGATGGAAAAGGGTTGCTTCAGTCTGTGTCTGCTGAAGATGTGGGTGCTTTCCTTGAAGATAGTCTGACTGCTACAGAAGTCTGTTAAATCCTACTGCTAAGAGCACTCATTAGAACAAAACAAAGACTTGTTCTAGGGGTGTTATTTACATTCTGTATAAAACTTCACTTGAGTGAAACTTTGTTTGCTAGATCCTAGAAAGTGTTGTGCATCCTCATGAGTAACTGATGTGAATACTGTTACTGCAGTTAAACATTCAGTATGAAAATGCTTGTGTGGGCATCATGAGAACTTTTTGTGTACATCAGATTGGTAGCAGAAACAAAGTCATGTGTTTGATTTACAGAAAGAAAGTAAAATCCTAGAAAATTTAGAAAATAAAACAACTCCCAGGCCCCGAGACAGTGATATGAGTATATTTTAACAGTCCTAGACTCTGTAGGGTATTATAACTAGAGGATAGTCTTTTTTTTTCCCTCCTCTGATCAGTAGCTGCTCTGCATGCATCAAGTCTGTTATGTATGATCTTGCATGTGGTACTTGTAAGGCCACAATGTATGTATGCTGAACCCGTTTTATGAAAAACAGATGGTTGGATTTCCAACAATTATTTTTGCCAGAACACGTTATTTCTGACTCGCTTGTGAGTTGAAGGATGCAGTATCTTCCCAGTCAAGTATAATTTTACTTCCGATGAATGCACAGCATATCATGATTTTAAAATGCTGGAGAGCAGACAGAGTCCTTTCTGCCTCCCATGTTTTCTATAGAAGGCATAATATTTAACACTGTATCTTCAAAACCATCAGCTAGTACCTCGTGAACCTTCCTTATACAACATTACAGCATATGTTTTCAAAGCCAATCAACCTCTGAAACTTTAGGTGATGTCAGAATTTTGGATGGTCGTACCACAGCAGAGAGAGATTTCCACCTCCACTTTCTCAGTTTGGCAGGAGAAGTACTCCCTAATTTGCTTGTGCGATGAAAGCTGCCTCATCTCTTTCAGTCTTCTGAAACCAATGTCTGTTAAAGACTGCAAAGCATGTTCTGAGGTTTGAGATTCAGTAATGATATGGCCTTGTTGCTCTGAAATGATTTCCCATTTATGCAGCTGTAATTATTGTTATATTGGTCAGTATTTCTCTGGTACCCAACATTTCACAAACGCTGTGACAAAGAGCAATGGTGAGAGAAGGCCATTTTGTTCTACATGAATCCAGCCCTATGTGCAGCTAGTCACATCCTGGGAGGTTTTTCAGCATATAGATTATCTGATTTATGTTAGGCTGAATAAATACAGTTTTACTGCATCTTGGTAGTGATAAAGGCAGCTAAAATCCCCGGCTGTTTGAAATTGCACCTTATTTCTGCTAGGGATGGAAAATGTAATGAAATTGTTTAGCAGATGAGGCATTAGAGAGATCCTTTTTATAAGATGAATGGCTTTAGCTAATACTGTTCTGAGGTGGAAGGGAACAAGTATAAGGGAAGGCATCATGTTTAATCTCATCATTTTCACGTACTAAAGGCTTTCGTGAGTTATTAGGTGAAGCTGTATGAGTGGAAAATACGTACATAACAGATGAGTATTTTAGTCGAGTACATTATTTAGTTTTTGAGAGGGCACTGTTACTTATGATCCTGACCAGAATGATGGGTGTACTCAAGGGTTAAGCTGAAGCCACTGTCCTGTGAATCACCTACCAAAATAAAATTGCACTGGAAACGGGAAATGTGTAAAACATGAGAATTACTGTGAGCTTGAAAATATAACAATAATCTTATGAGCATATTTTTCTGTAGCACTGTAAGAGCTGTTTCAGTGTTAGAGAGAAAGTATAAATTCCTTTGAAGAGTTGAGAAAACATGACAGAGTACTTGGGCATTTTTTGAAAGCTACAAATTTCACTTTTTGGATTTAGCAAATGTGAAATTTCTACTGCTATTTTTGCACCAGATCTGGCAAGTCAGTGCGTCAGTCTAGCACTGCCTGCATCTGTGTCTCCCGTCGGTAATAAATATGAGATGTTGACTAGTGACAACAGAGAATGGATGTGAGCTGTATAGGAGGGCAATATGAACATGCCCACAGCTGAGCTCAGCATATGTAACTGTGGCAGTATACACAAACCTTGTCTGTATGGTGATGGATGCAGATTATTAAAGCAAGCCATTATTAGTAGCTGCCATGTTTGATTAATAACAGACTGAACAAAACATATGGGAGTGTATGTGAAGATATCTATTTTGGCAGAGACTGTATATAGATACTATGGCTTCACAGTCTGAAATCTGTTAATGCATTGAGAGATTAACATTATCTGGGGACCAGGATGAGGAATACCTTGGGGTGACTCTTACAGGAGTAACAACACCAGAATGTATATAAAGAAGCTATGATTATGTTTCTGTTATTATCCAGTGCTTTTGATATGCTCTTATATTGATATGAAAATCTTTATAGGTTCATATATTCCTTTTAGCATGATCCTTCCCTTCCCCTGCCTTTGCAGCATCTGATGATTTTGCAATAGTAGACAATTTTGCTGTCAGCAATGCAAAGTAGATAGACCCACTTCTACCTGAAAATGCCAGGAGACACATGCATAGAACCAGATTTTAGCTAGGATTTAAGACATCAGAGGAATATTTTCCCTGCCACACTTCATCGTGGCCTTTAACTGGAGAGAGCTATGAGCTTTTTCTTCATTGCTTCCTCACTATCTTTTTTAGGACTATACAGTTTTCACACTGATATTTTTCTAAGAAAACAATTCTCCCTTCTGCCAACAGTTTTTCTAGAGAAGCATTAGTTGTGGTTCTGTTTTTAAGGTGTTGGAGCTATGCACTTAAACCTGTGTTGCATTTGAAGGGTACAAGATTATTCTCTCCTCATTTAAAGCCCTTTCCACTCTGATCACATCACTGGGTGGGATAAAAGCTCTTGTCTTGTATAAAAACGGATTTTATTTCATTGATGATGACAAGCACCATATTTACAGTGGTTTGGTTATTGCATGACATCACTCTAGGACAGCTTAAAAATTTTATCTAAGGTAAGCGTAGGCTGATATTAGAGGTGGCAGGTCAGACCTGAGAAGTGGGTGACGTGCCTGAAATGTTGCCTTCTTATTATGGTTTTATTATCCAAAAACAGGACATCTTCACCACCTCTTCCAGGCTCTCACCTCTCCAGTGCTTCTTATGATGGATGAGTTTCCTCTATCCACCTTACATTTTCTTTGGAAAGATTGATTTTGTAGTCTCTTACCATTAAATTATTCATACTTGCTCACAGTTTAACATAATTGTAATATATGCAGGGCCAAAATATTGACTGAACAGAGCTAGCAAAAGACAGAAATGGATAGGGTGCGTCACTTATACAACTCTTAGCATCAGCTAACAAGAAGCAGTGACCCATCTCTGGTTTTATTCTGAGGGAAACACAGAATATTGTTGCAGAGATTTCCTGTTTATTTTTAATGAAGATGCAGGTTTTGCCCTGCACTTAGTGGCTCTGGGAAGTGAGGCAAGGATAAGCAGTTTAACCAGAGAAGAAAAAGTATTTCTGTTTCCTTGGAGTGGTCTGAATGAAAATAGGATTTCTGAAATTGCAGACAAAAAAACTGTGCTTGATCCACCTGGGAATTAAAGCCTGTATCAGGATTCATAAGGTTTTACATGATTCCTCCTTTTATAGTTTGGTTACATGCTTTTTTTTATGTGAACAAGAATAGATTTACAACTCATGAAAAGGTTGTGATATCTTGATTTATTTTATTTTTTTTTAAGGAACACTGTAGAACAGATTGATCCTTGCTGGTTTTCCACTGGAGTTAGTGGAAATGCCATGAATAAACTGAGGCCAAAACTTTCTTTTAGCCCACAAAGATGTTAAAAGTAAGGAGACTTTAAACTATCAAACAAAAAAATTCAAGTGTGAAACATTCACAATAAAATATCCTGTGGGGAAGAAAAATGAAGAGAAGAACAAGATGCTCTCCTGGACTACGTTCTCTCTGAACAAAAATCCAAAGAAATAGCCCCTTTCCCCCCAAAAAAACCCCAGTATCTACAAAAGAGAAAACTCTTACTACTAGCTGTTTGTTCAAGTAACTGGATTAGAATCTGAATTTCAGTTTAAAGACTTAATTGCAAACCTCTTAAACCTTATTACCAACCCTTCTAGGAACAGGTTTAATTTCAGAAACCTCTTCTGTATCCAGGGGCAAACAGGTGGAGGGGGGCAAATAGTATTAGGGTGGGATTTTTGACATGACCTGGTTGCATGAATTGTAGAGAAGGGACATGAATCCAATTTAGAAAAAAGGCAATTGAAATAAAAATAAGCAGTTTCTACTAGTGCTAGCTACAGAAAGATACAGGTCTGCTCTTCATGGCTTGTGTGACTGTGACTTTGTCAACTGAGTGGCCTAACTGGGAGATGAAGTTAACTGCATACAAAAGACACTGCTCAACATATCCTAAAAGCAGATACTTCTGAGGTGGAAAGCCACCTAAGTGTAGCATTTCAAAGTATTCATCATTCCCGTGGGAACTGATATTATGAATGTAAAATACTGCATAGATGCAGCTGGGTCTGTGTCTTATACAGAAAAAAGCAGAGAGCCTGATTCAACACGCACGTATTAAAAAGTATAATGCTTATTGATCTGAGGGGGGGATTCCTGTGAACCTGCCTGCTGTAGATACATAGAGCTAGTGCTAAGCATCATAAGGCTGTTAGTTTTTCAGCTGTTACATAAAATAATAGTCCTAGGAAAGACAGGTAGCATTAATAATAGATAGAAAAATAATATTGACCCCTTGGGATAGAAAGAAGAATAAACTTACCTTTCTTGTGTTTGCATGGAATGCTACTGGCATTGATATCCTTGAGCCACTGTTTGTTGAAGGGGTTTCCAAATCCGCATTGACAGTATTTTGGCAGTAACTAAGAAGCAGTGTCTAAACTAAAACTAGATTGGGACCTCATTTTTTCCCTCTATTTCTTTTTTGTAGCCACTAAAATTATGGTATAGAAGCAGATTAAGGGAAATCATAGTGATGCCTTTTAAACAGTTAGCCCTCTGAGGTCAGCAAGGCTTGGCACTTGTGTTTTTTATTTGTGTGTAAAATAAAACCATCACTGTATGTAACATAACAAAACAAAGGATCTCTAGAAAAATAAGATCGAGCCAGATTTGTGAATAACAGCTCGTTTTTTAAAACTTCTGAAAATATCTGAGTTTTGAATGTCAAATTACTGGCACGTGGTGATGTTAATGGTTATATTTATTATGCATTTGCTCTATTTTCTCCAGCCATTTAATTTGTTTTGTCACTTCTTTGGCTTTTGTTACATTTTATCTCTTTTGTTGTTTTTTTCCAACTTTATGGCCAACTAAAACATTAGATTATTACTGTGGAGCCTAGCACAGATGGTTCAAATCCTGGGCTCAGCACATGGCTGGAAGGCATGTTGAGAGGGCTGGGATGAGGAAGTCTCACTCTTAGGCAACAGAGCATTTATTAAGCTGCTCCATGGAAGCTTCTTCCTCCATCTGGCCCTATGTAGTCCCAGTCCTTTTCCTCAGTCCTGGGGAGAGTAGGATGGGAAGCTGAGCCTTCAAAACTGTTTACTGTTCTTGCTTTTTTGTGTATGCCAGTACAATGTGCAATGTCTTTCCTATCTTTCTGCAAGAGAACTTGCTTGGTTCTGATGAGAAGAACCTCTTGGTGTGAGGGGAAGGGATGGAGACTGTATTTCTGTAGGTTTTACCATCAAATGCTTGTGAATAAAGCTTGCAGGTTCAGCCCCCTGGCAGAGGAAGGTACCTGTGCATTTAGATGCCACCTTTTCTAGGTCCATTCAAGGCTGCAAGGAGAATGTTACAAGGGGAACTTGTGCTTCTTGAAAATAAATTTGTGTTTTATGATGTGGATTTAAAAAACCAAAACCAAACCCTCACATACCTTAATTTAAAATCACAAGATTCATACTGTGTTTTGTACTGGAAACATTGTTTATTTTGTGAAGCAAGCACTGAAATAGAGTCCTGTTGAGGAGGGGAGGAAAGATGTTTGCTTTTATGCTGTGATTTTGCCTGCTGTTCTCAGTTATTATCTATGAAGTTGTGAAATTCTGTTAAATCATTTTAGTCATCTCTTGGCTGCAAGAAATGTGTAACTTGGAGATATAAAGAACTATGAATTTGTTGAAGAGTTAAGTACCAGCTATGTGAATGTTATGTTTTCATACAATTTCTTCTGGCTTTATTGCAGCCAGAGAGGCATTCAGTTTTCTAGGGCTCCCAGAAAGATCGATTAATATTTTTGATAAAAATCAAAGAATGCAAGAGGGTACTGGTGAGTTTTTGAAAGAGAAAGAAGCTCCAAGAAATGCTCTTCAGATGTGTTTCTTCTTTGATACACTGAAATGTTGAAATCACTGTGCTGTTTGTCTTCTACAGACTCATGCAGGAAATGTACTGAACTATGAGCATATTCCCAAGTTTTGCCTGAGAAAACACCAGGATTACCTTGAAAGCATCCACCAGTATTTTTCTTGGTAAGATTTTGGAGAACAATATTTTTCCAGTTCTGAACAGTTGAATTCTTTCTTTAAAAAGGTTTTTTTGGAGGGCAGGATAGGTGTAGGCTCTTCGGCTCACTGCATGGCTGAGCCAGCTGCAGTTACAAAATGCCAATACGTGGCACCATCCTTTGCCAGTGAGCTGTTTGAAAAAAAAATAACAGGAAATATTCTCTGTCAGGAAAAACAAAGCAAAATGCAGCTGTGCATAACATTATAATGCCTCAGAATTTAAATATGAGATCAAAATTTCTCTGCTCCTGTCCTTGCATTGTTCAAATGCTATGCATTGTTCAAATGCTATTGTTATTACAGATGCTGGAGTAGATGAAGCAAACAGCTATGAGTGTTAATATGTAAGTTTTATATTTGGCATTTATATAAGTTGTCTTCTACATGTTGGTTGCTCTCTACCATGTGTCTGTTGAAGCCATAACAAAATGTCCTGCAAAATTCTCCATTTAAAGACTATTTGCACAGTCAGCAGTTTGTCTCTGTCCCAGCAGAGTAGCATGCAGCCCCTCAATTTCTAATTTTGCCTTAAGCCAGAGTGGTACCCTGAGCACGGTGCAATCCCACAGAGTTGCACCAACACAGCTGGTGGTGTGGAACAGTAGTTAGTTGAAAATAAGTAGTGAAGGAAGCCACTTTTCAGTTGCTTTAGGCCATTGAGCCTTTTCAGCTACCCAACATTTTATGGTGTGAAACAGCAACTTGAGGAAACTAGCTCACAATTATGTTAATTGTTAATGATATGCACAGTTACATTTAATCCAAAATGAAGTCCGTGGTGTGTATAAAGTCCACTTGAACGGCTGATACAGATCTTGAAGCCTTCTGCTGGCTTCCTGTATCTAGAGGAACTGCAGCACTGGCAGTGAATCAGTCAAGAGTGATTCAGTCAGTAGCCTTTTGAGAAAATACTATGGGACTAAAATATATAGGCTCAATAAATGGCATCGTGCAAGTATCCGTTACCCATATATTACACAGGTTTACCAGATGGTACTTGGAGAACTGCAACCTAATTTAGTCAGATCTGCAGACAATAGATTCTCTTATTTTGGTAGGTTGGATATGAATATAATGGGAAAAATCTCCTTTGATGATAACCATATGTTCAGAGTTATACATGTAAAAAGTATTGTATGTATCTGAAAAGCATTAAACCAGAAGCACTCTGAAAGCATACAATTGTCAAAGAGAGAGTCTGAAATGTGAACTTCCAGCAACTTTTTCTTTAAATGCTGAGAACATTTCTCCTCTTTTGTTGTTCTTTCCCTTTTGGTGATTTTTTAATGCTTCCATGAATTTCAGATGAAGTCTGCTTAAGTGGTGGACAGGTGTAACTTATCAGAGGACAAATGGGGAATAGCACAATCATTAATCATAAAGCAGAAGCCCTGGGCACGGAGTCAAAGTGCATTGTCTGCCAAACAGTTTTCTACAGATTACTTGATAACAATATTAAGATTGATCACACAGTACTGATCTTCTAGGTGATGTGAGCTGACCTACTTTTAAAGGGGGTTAATTTGCAATTTCACTGGAGCAAATAGAGATGTTGGCTTGTGTAATGCAATTTACTAACAGGATTCAAAACATGCACAACCTTAACCCTGTTTTGGAAGAAAGTGCGATCAATTCCTTTTGTCGGTCTTCTTTTCTACAGGAAAAAAATGTTCTTGCAAAGATCAGGTTTTCAGGTGTTGTTATTGCTACATTGAAGAAATGTGTAGTGAATGAGAGAGGTGTAAAGACCTATGACACTAAACAAAATGCTACAGAACAAAGCCTGATCCAATCTGCTCCCCAGTCTCGGTAGGCAAAAAAGTGGGAGGAGTAATTGTTATCGATCCTTCTTTACAAATGAAGCAGGGAGATGTAGAGAGCTTGTCCCACAAAGTGACTTTATCTCAGCTTTTGTCTTTTGTCTGTCCTCCCAGAATACGTGGGGAGAGCTGGGCATCAAAGCACTGTAGTAAGTGAACCCATGAGGCACACCATGTGGGCAGTAGCTGTGCGGTGGCATTGTGTTCCCTGCTGACCTGTCTGCTCTGTACCACAAGCAGCCCACTGGCAGCTGAGCATCTTTTCACTGTTGAGGTGCTTTGTACTCATCGTGTGCTCAGGACATAACATTTTCTGCATTTACAGCAGAGCTGCTCAAGCAAGAAGGGCAGAGCAGGTCCAGTGACAGTAGAAAGGGACAGCCAAGAGTCCAGATGAGCAGACAAGCCTATTGCCACAAGGCAGCTCCAAGGCCAGCTTGGTGCAAGAGTAGTCACGGCAGAGCTCGGGCAAGGACCCAGGGCAAGGGCTGAGCTTACATGCGGTTCCCTGGCCAGCAAACCCTCGGGTATTTACAGAAGGGCCCCAGGGGAGGTTCATTAGGGCTCTTAGAGCCTCTTGGTGCACACTGAGGTTCGTTATAAAGCTGTCTAGTTTATCAATATGTGGTTCTTCACAAAGACAGAAAGATGAGTGTCTTTGTGTCACTAACAGTCATAAATATGATATCAAAAACTTGATATTAAGATTGAAAATATTTTCTATTATTAAAAACTAGATTTTTAAGAAGGAAAGTGTTAAGAAGATGATGTTGATGTTAAATTATAGTAGTCATAGCAACCTGGTTCTTGCTTTTGTAACGTTCTGGTCTTTTGGGACTTGAGAGGAGGGAAGAGAGGACAGGTTTTGTTGTTTCGTGAGAAAAGTTTGCTCGGCTAAGATTGTGCTTTGTTCTGACTTCTCTGTAGTCATATTACTCAGAATCCAGTTACTATAATGTAATGACTTAGTGCCAGCAGGAGTATCTCAGGGAAGACAATAGACCTAAAGGAGCATTTTAAAAATTTGGGGGTTGAGCAATTAGTTCCCTGCTGTTATTTATGGGATCAATTTTGAAGGTCCTGAGTCTTCCAAAACATTCAGCCAGGGATGTATGATACTTAGGTTGTGGTTGTAGGTATGTTCTGTGTGCCACATAGCTAAAGCTTAAACATGACAATGCTAATGATTTTAACAGTTAAAGTTCTTTTTTTCAGATCTACACCAAAGGGATATTGCTCCAAAGTACTGCCTTAATTAAAGGAGAAATCTTGCTCTCAGGAGACAGTGATTTTTTTTTTATTTTTTTTTTTTCAGAGAGCACACGAAGTCTGTTCAGAGCTGGACCTACGTTCAGCTGGTGCCTGAAGAACTGTCCTGACTTCCTAGAGCTTGGCTGGGTGGCCACAGCCCTGCTTTTGCAGGCACTGTTGGACCCGCTCACTGTTGTCTGTGGGTGCTCGGTGGGGGTGGGTTTGTGCTGCCGAGCCTGCCAGCATTTCACAGCAAGCTTAGCTTCGTAGCTCTCAAAGTCAGAAGCGCTCTGCTGATTTAGGGGCAGCTCTGCTTGCTCCTGTTCACCACCCTGCTCCCTCGCCCAGTGCCTGGGCACTCGCTGGAGCTTGGGTGGCTTGGGAAGAGCAAAGCCACCGCTGTTGACAACCGCTCTCTTGCTGCCATCTGCAGGTGCAGTGGAGGAGCCTCAGGCGGGGACTCCAGCCTGGTCCGGGTACAGAGGTTCCGCACATTTCTTTCTTTTGGAAATAGCTTCAAGCAACTAATTGAAGGAACTCAAGGAATTAGTTGAAATCAATTTTCCTGGCATTAATGAAACACAAAAATAGACACTCTCTGGTTCAGTTAGAGGTGTTCTGTACTATCAGCTCTATTTTCTTTTTCAGTAATTTTTCTTTTTAATTATAAGTAGAAAACAAAAAAAATCACTGCATCAGGACAGAAATAACTGAGTTGTCCCCAGTTAGAGTAGCTACTCTGGTTTTGGTCACCGTAGAAATTAAAAGCTCTAAAAAAATGTATCTGGGAGCAAACTATTTCAGGAAGGCAAACTATTACTGTATGTGTATTTAAATATATTAAACCGACTTGTAGAAGATAGACACACCAAGCTCCAGACAGATTTTTTTTTATACTTTTAGATTTTTTAGAATAAATGCTGCACTTCAGCTTCTAGCAATACAAGAAAGGGTTAAACTATTCCCCATGTGTCCTGTTAGCTCTGTGGTCAGAGAAGATTGTGTGGAAGTACAGCTCTGCACACGAATTACTCGAAAAACAGCTGTTCCCTTCTTGAAATGTTGCAGGCTGGATGCTCTGTAAGCCAGTGCACACCATAAAGTTTCACCTAGGGTCTGAGTATAAACTGAAAGAGAAACCTTAGTGAGAAGGATAATATTTTAAAGGAATATTAAGTGGGCTGGCAATTATGTTTTACATTTTAAAGTCTAAAATGAGTAAGCTTTTTTGGTTCATAAAATTAAAATACATTAGTTTTTGTTGTGTATTCTAATAGCCAATGTAAAATTTCTACCTTAATCAGTAGAGCAGCATCAACTGTAAATGAGAACTAGTTTGATAACTGTTACTTGGAATAGTATCCATTCCTATTATTCTTACTGATTAATGAAATTTTAATTATTTTTTTTAATTTGCAAAAATATTGTATAGGTTTTTTTATAAAGAAATTGAAATGTTCTGCTTTGTTGTGTGACTCACACTAAAACATGTCTCTTTTTCCAGAATACATCAAAATAGACAATCCACTGCTTTCTTGACTTGTCAGACTGTTTTAATTTTAGAATGTAATTTAATGTGAAAAAAGGAGAGAAAGCTGTTTTAAAATAATTAGCTCATGTGAAGCTGAACAATATATTTAAAATATATAATTTCAACTGCATTGAAAATGTTCCTAGATTGAAACTTGTATATGAAGTTCTTAAAGTTCTGTTTAATCCCTAGAAGATTAATTTTTTGGATTTGTTTCCCTTTTCTGATTCTGAGCCAGAAATCTTTATGTATTATACTCGATTAGTGTCATCAGCTAATATTCTCATATTTTTCCCTGGGAAAGACAAAGCATTTTGAACCTAGGCCTCCTTGTTCTTGAAACCCATCAAACCCAATACCTAAAGGTGTTCTATCATTATTCTCTTTCAGATGATGCAGCACACAGCTTTACTGCTGCAAGTCACGCTCACAGGAGGACGGGGAGGGATGCTGCCTGGCAGCATGAAGTTGAAAATGGCTTTGGACATGACTTAAAACTTGTACAAAGTAAGTGTTACTGATTTTTATATATTTTTTTGTTTGCATTATTTATGTTAAATGGTAAGGAACACTTTGCTATTTGTTAATGGTGTGTGGATCATTGCACATGATACGATAATTCTTCTTGGATGGCTTTTCACAGAGGCAATGCTTTCTAAAGGATTAGGGTTATAATAGTGATAGTTGCCCCATGTTAAAATGGACTGTTGTTGCTGGTTGGAGTGTTATGGTCAATTGTCTGTACAATCTTTTCCTTTAGGTTTTGTACATACATTTTCACAGAGTCAGGAAGACCTCTAATCAATGGCTTAAGGCAGACTGAGTGAACAGGAGCAGAGAGGGGAATACTCTTCTCCTCATATTCGTACATGACTTGTATACAGGCAGCCTTTTGCACTGATTCAGCCAGCCTGGAGATTCCAGCAGTTTTAATGGTCAACAGCTCACCTAGCACTCTAGAATCTAGTCCCCCTGCTGAGTAGGCAACTTTGAGCATCAAGGGCTGGTCCCCTGCAGGACCCCTATCAAGGGGACCCCAATATGCCCAGCTTTCTCCCTGCTCAATTAGACTCAATCGCCTCCATTCAGTGAAACGTGCCCTAAATATTCAGTTTCACTTTCCTCCAAACTTGCACGAGAATTTCTCTTGCATCTGTGCAACCTCAGGTCCAGACCACGGGGTGGTTTGTGTTGTGGTATATCTTTGATTATTTTTATCATTGGACTTCACCTCCATTTTAATGAGGTGTTGAACTTCAGTATTGTTTGCCCCATTGGGCTCATCATCTGGGTTGCCCCAGACATCCCAATCCCAAGCATCATGATTGGCACACATAGATTTCTGACTTGGGCAGGAGAGGGAGTCAGAGCGTTTGACAACAAATCTAATTTCTCTTGTAACTTCCAGTTCCTTTCTCTTTCAGCACCTGGTTCATCTTTCAAAAACACATTTTCAACTTCCAGTGTCCATTAAGAGCACTTAAGGCCTCACTTGTTTTTCCTTCTGCCTCTAATGCAGCTCCGGTAACCTCAACTTCAGTTTCTAATGCATTGAGTTTTGTGGCCTTAGTGAGATTGGCTCCACTCATTATCTTTGCTGTCTCAGATTTCAGTGCCTCCTCCTGTGCACAGGCTAGACATACACTGAAAACCGTACACAGAATACTTTTACCTTTCATGGGTTTTTTTTCTTCTGTTCATCTCACAGTGCTCTACCCATTGCACCACTTTCTCCTTACTCCTCCACAACACCTTAGCCTTCTCCCTATCCATGGGAGAAGGTTTACAACCATGTTTCTGCTGTAGTTTCTCCATTATATGCTGCTGACTATGCCAAAATAATGTGGTAAAAAGAGAACTGATTGCAAGGTTCAAGCAAAGGATTAATTTGAACTTCGCTTACAGGTTTAACTGCAAGGCTCAAGCAAGCCATTAATTTGAACTGCACTCTCAGATTTAATATGCCACTGTTGCAGGTTTTCATGGATACAGTGGGAGAATGCACTACAACAACTTGAAAGCAAGAATACACTATCACAACCTATAAAGATTCAGGGACCATGATATTACAATCTATAGAGCGCACTAAATATTACATGTGTGTTAGTTAACCACTCACAGTTACAAACTTACAGCATGAAAGATATTTGCTTATCCCCTCAGGTAAGGGCTCACAGTCCCAGGGAACTGACTGACCTTGGCCAGCATCCCGATCAAGGGGAAGGGTCTCCACACAGGCCAGCTGTCTAGTTGGAGAAGCAGCTCCCAATTCCCAACCCAAATCTTAGGGTTTTTATTCCCTGGTTTACATGACTGTGGGAAGGGCTATGCCTGAGTGGATTATGCTGTTACCTTTGGTGGTGTTGGTGGAGTTTCCCCTTATCTTTCTTTGTTCATCCATGGGGGAGGTTCACTTCAGTGTGCTCTGCCTTTTATTTCTCTTTTGCTGCTTTTGTGATTGGGTGCACAAGGTTTTTGGCTGAAGCTGCAACTAAACCCTCCCAGCTTCTCTTTTGTCTTTCTCAGGCAACTGAATAGTGGTTTGGATTCAGACTCAGGGCATAGTATTTGTTGAGGGATTTCGAGGCTCATCTCAGGTTTTGAGTCTTTGAATGATGCAGCACTGCCATGTTTGGTCTATGGCTTATGGACAACTCAGGGCTGAGCTGTCTCCATAACTCCTCATGGGTCATCCCTGCAGAGATAGGGCTGCAAGGCAAGACTGGGTCACTTTTACAACCCTCCGTGAGTCATCTGCATGCACTAGATATTACCAAAACTTGTTTACGAGCTATGACCTGGATGATCCATACACCTGGCTACAGCCCCAAGCTCAGCTCGGTCACCAGTCCCTGCGCCCCAGCATGAGCACTTGGGAAGACTGGCCCATCTCCTTTGCCCTCCCTTGCAGGAGTGTTTGAAGCCCGAGGCCTCCTGCCTCTAGCTGAGTGGTATATTGCCTGGGCTGTGTGATTTCTGCAATGTAGCTGCTTCTTGAAGATTCATAAAAATGGTTTTTCTATAGGGGAAGGTGTGGATGGTCTGCTGGAAGAGCAGTCCACAGGGGTCTGTGGCCTCATGGGCAGAGGATAGGTGGTTAGTTCGTTTCACTATATCCTTCTCATCCCCTTCTCATCCAACTTGCATCCAGTAGCATTTCTAGAGCTAATTAAAGAAGGTTGGGACAAGACTCATGCCTCCCTGTGAGGTACCTGGTGTGTCTGCAGTGGTAAGGCTTTAGGTGTCAGCTGGCAGATACAGAGAGAAAATGCTGACCTACACCCTGTGCAGATCCTTGCAGTCAGTGACACTGTGCTTACAGCCTCTGCTGCTTAGTTGAGGTTTTATTATTATTTTTAAAGATGCAGCTCTGTTGGCTTCCAGTGCCACCTAGTGGGCTGTGATTTTATTTCTCTAGTAGGCAGAGTTAAAGACATTTCAAGCCTGTGTATGTATGTGTGTTGATATCAATACTCCTTTATGTACAGTGCTGTGTCCTTTAGGAATGATTCAGTTACAGATATTCATGGTCATTTCCAACACTTAAGGTAGATATAAGCTAGGTGTTGAAACATGCCATAGAAAAGTAAACAGAACTACAGAGCGTTTCAAAAAGATGGACCCAGTTTCAATTGAAGGTCCATTTCAAATGGCTCCATCTTTTTGAAACACCCTGTACATGTTTGCAAGTAGGTGGTGTGACAAATATTTCTTTTTTCCTTTAATGGAGACTCCCGAGATAGGGTGTAAATGTTTTAACCTTTCTAAATACTATAGCTGCTTATTTGCACTTGGAAGTACTGTTCCTGTACTTGTACATCTTGATCCCCATTTATTTTTTATGTGTAAGCAGTATAAAGTTATATTCTCCTATTCACAACACTTTATGCGTTTTGCACTCATGGTGTGGACCACTTTCACATTTTAAAATTTTAATCTAGAGCCCTTCCCCCTTTTCTAGACACTGGTTTGGTTCCCTCACTGCTCAAGTGGGCTTAAGGGTTCTGAACTTACAGGAAAAAAAACCTTTTTTGTTGCTTTTAACTTCTGACTTAAGTTAATAAAGTATTGTGAGCAAATAATACGTAACACATCAAGGTTTATGGGTGAAGTGTGGGATCTGTTATCTACATTGTCTTTAGCTGTTGGCCCAACTCCCTTGGCTCAGTGCTTATATTGAAACAACAGAAGTGTAAGTCCTAACCCTAGCCTCATTAGTCCTGTCTGGGGGGGTTACTTAGAGGCTTTGTGGATGCACCACTGGCTACACCTATATATCGTCCTCTGCCTACCCAGGAACTGGCTGATGCTGCTGGGACCCCACATTCGGCTGGCCCAAGCCCTAAGTTGTTCAGATGAAGGGATGAGCCACCGGCTCTTCCCAGCTGGTACTCACCACCTCCACAAAGCTGGATGGACCTGCAAGAAAGTCACCTCCAGAACTTCTTTATTTTGCTAACCCCAAGTCTGACGGTTGTCCTGTCCAGTCTAGTTGTACAGGCAGTGCTAGCAGTACTGAGGTTGAGGTACTGGTGCTTTCTGTATAAACTCAGTCATACCCTTCTCTCTGCTGGCCCCAGCTTCTACAGGCACAGGAAGGGGATGACTTTTTTTCAGCATCACATAGCTCTCTGGGTCAAAGAGAGAGCATTGCTTTGGAAGTCCCTGTGATTTAGTCACGTGTCCTCTTTGCTCTGGTTTTTTGAATGCATGTTCACTCATTCTCTTTTTTCAGATAAATGGCAGTTTAGGTAAAGCTGGTTTGGTACACACCATGCCACTTTGGAGTCCTTTCTGCATTTGGGCCTTGGGTGGGTGAGTGTTTAAGGCCCTTGGTTACTCCCAGTGTGAATGGGTGAGCACCAGGAGTGTGATTGTTCACCACATCTGGGGATTCACAGTCCTGCCTGTTGTGCCTAAATCCAGAACTTCTGATATGCCCCTAAGGCAGGTATTTTAACTGTGTCCTTGGCCTTTCCCTGTAGAGCATAATCTCATGGCATGTCCAAGCTTCACAGAGAGGCTGTTGAGTTGGCACTCTCGTGATTGTGGTGATTGGGATGGCCTTGGGGCTGAGCCCACAAAGTGTGCTAAAGCAGAAGCTGTCACAACAGAGAGGACATGCAGGTTTTTTTGGCCTTCCAAAGACAGTGGACACTTTTCTAAATGCCACTGTACACTCCTGATAGAGTCCCTAAGAGACATCTATATGAGCTGTGCTTGCAATGCCATTGCTGGTTCCATGAGAGGGGTGGAGAGAAACACTTACTGTGTATGGAAACAACCTTTGATCTTTCTTTGAAACTAATTTCAAATGTATATTTTAAAAGATCTGTTTCAAATACTCTGCCATTTGTTAATGAAAAGGAAACAAATTGGGAGTTAAGAAAGGCTTCCTTTTCTCTGCTTGTGCAAATGTGATAAGTAAGCAGACAGGGAGGATTTTTCTGGCTCAGTGTTTGCAAGTTTATTACTGATGGTGGCGTTAACGATGTTCCCTAGGACTTTTATGAAGAATGAGCAGAATGCAGAGCTCCAAGCGTTAGCATTTTAGATGCAGGAAGCTATCTAGACTGCATGTGAAAAATGTCATTGCCTACTGAGCAGTTAATGTGCCCATCAGTTATGGCACAAACTGTTCTGTCTTTTGAAAACCAGAGGAGACAGAACTCAATATCATTCAGGTGGCCTGTAATTGTTTTGTTTTGCACAACACTGCATGAAGTGGCTGAATCCCAAAGTTGAAAGCATTGCAATAAAGATCTTAAATGGGTTTGCATGTGGAGCAAAGAATACTAGGTACCTAAAACTTGGTAGTAAGAGATTTTTAAGCACATTTCAATTTACTGGTAAAGGTGTCCATCCTCCCCCCCACCCCCAGTAGTTAGTATGCTGCTTCCTAAGTGGGAAAAACCATGATGAAATTGTGAATGTATGCACTTGTATACTATATATATACACATATATATATGTATATATATCTATTTATACACATGCATGTGCACACACTGTAGTTTGCTTTGCAGTTAAGAGCATAGCAATGTAGCAATATGTTGTGGTATGAATAACTATATCAGGAATGGAAATCATAGTTGTCAAATAGTTTGCAATGATAGGCTTCAGATTTTATCTAAGAGCTGCGTGCAATTTCAGGGTTGTGCTAGTTTTTCCCGCACCACAGCAACTCTATCTGTAGCCCTGAGAATGGCAGCTACCTCTAGAAGGAAAGTTAATTGATTTACTCATATTACAAATCACAGTTGAGGACATGCTTTGCTCATCATTTTTGTGACCATGCTGGTTATGGCTTAGGTGTGTTGTCCATGCGAAGAAGAGCATTCTGAGTTAGGGCAGGCATACTGCCAAGCAGGTCCCAAGCAGACACTTGGATATCTAGCATTTGAAGAGGCCATATGTTCTCTCTGCTGACTTGTGCGCTCTGTGACCCCTTCTGAGGAAAAGCTGTTCTGATACAGCTTTATGGGCCATAAGATCATGATTGCTGTTCCAGATGTCTCCCCATTCAGTATGCCAGAACATTACATTGCTCCATAAATTCACTTAGCTTCACATTGTCAGTGGAGAAAGCTGGTTCACTTGGATGCTGTAAATTGTCCTCCAGAACAGTCTGTCTCTGTCTGTTGGGTTATACATGATGTGAAGGTGTCCAACTGACTTGTCCTGCTAAGCCAGACTGCTGTTACTGACATTGTGGTGACTGCTCTGCTCAAGCTGGGCAGGCTCAGTGCTGTTGGTCTTTGAAGACAAAAGCATTAGCAGTTTTTGCAGAAACTCTACTATTTGCCAACAAACTAAAGCAGGGATTACAGAAAGGTGAGCTAATCTGTCTTTGTGCTACTAAAAGTGGCTACAAAGACAGAAAGATGCTATGGCAGAGCATCTGCAGGGAGCAGCTTGGCAGCAGGCACTGTCCCTTTCCAAGTCACCCAGCGCCCCTGGAACAGAGATGTTGTTGGTAGGCAGCTCTTTGCAGGTGAGCAGCACTGCTGGGGTGCCTCATGCTGCTGTTGTACACGCTGACAAATGTGCCTTGAAACAGCTGCTTGGAAATATGGAGCATTTTTCTAGTGAGAGCAAACAGCTGAATGCCAATGGAGTCTTACTGGACCAGACTCTGCCTTCAATTATTGGTAAGCAACTCCTAGCTTGCCATCTTCAGGCAACTACCTACCTCTGGTCCACCTCAGCTTTGTTATACTTTAGTTTTAGAGCAGAGTTTTTTTTGTGAACACACTGGTCACTTCTAACTGGCCTCAAGATGTTACTTGCAGTCTCATTTCTACAGCAGCAGCTTTGCTGAGTGGCTCCCCCCAACTGCTGTATCTCTTCCGTGTAATTATCAGTGACGTACTCTCACCTTCAGTGTATCAAGACAGTCTTCTAGTAGCACAAAATATCAATTGGAAGTTTCACACACTATCAGATCTTTTGAAAGCTCATTTTTCCACAATTTTTCCATTCATGTATCACCAGGCTTTAAAATGTGTTCTTATAAATAATTTGTCTTTTAATAAAAACAGCAACAAAACCCACATGAGAGTAATACAGCATAATTTGAGTAACAATCCTGTTACCCTGTGATTTATAAAGAACAACAAACTATTTGACAAAAGCCTTGATGCAAATAACTTCCAAGGGGAAAGAATGACTGGCTTTAGTAAAATCCAGGTCACTCCAGATATCCTGTTAGCTTGAACAGGAGTAAAATGTAAGTAAGAGCTTGACTTGACTCCTTATATTGATAGATGTGTGGGGTTTTTGGTGTACATAATCATATTATTTGAACAGAATCTCATACAAATGCAAAATTCATAGTAAAGATGTCTTTATTCCAAAATAATAATAACGTGTTAGCCAGACAGCTACAAAACATCTACACAAGACTTTGGTAAGAAATATTCATGGTAGCTTTTTCATAATTCCACAGCAAACAAAAACAACGAAGGAAATCTAAAAATGCAATCAAAGTTTTGTTTAAATTGTATGCCATACACAGAGTCCTACTGTACATTTGTTAAGCCCCTAACTTTATTATCTGTAAAGCTTCTACAGTTTGTATGTTAGAAAAAAACCCATACACACAATGCTAAAATGTGATAGTTGAGGTCTACAAAACTGGCGTGACATCTGTGCTTTCAGTTCATCAATATTATTCAGGAGATAAGAGAGAACCATTCTCATTTTTATTGATTGATAATCAGTGGCTATTACATTACTAGAAATTTTACAGTAACAATGCAATACTTCTACATATTGTGTATCAATCAGCTTTTTTTTCTGAATAGAAAATCAACCTCTTATTTTTTCTTCATTTGTTTTTGTTTGTGTTTTTCTTTTTTACAAAATGTAACAAGCTTAAATATTTCTTTTGTATCAAGTTAGAAGACAGACACGTGACTTGTAAAATGTTTCAACAGAGTAACAGTGTTGGAAAGCTGAACCTAAGCAGGAGTGGTCACATATTTCTGACACAGTGCAAGTTACGTTGTCATTGCATGTATTAACAGGGTGGGGAAGAAAATCTTTTCCAACATTTGTAACTTTAATGGGCCTAAGAGAAATGACTGGAAATCATGCTGAAAAGCCTTGTAAGAGAAAAAAAAAAGTATATGGATAATCAAATTAGTAAGAGCCACAGTGAATAGAATGCCAGATTTTTTTAATGGATAAATTGCTAGGCATGTTCAGAAAGATGTTGTGTATTTTCTACATACCTAAAGGTGTATTTGGACTATGGAGCCTTTGGCAAAGGGAGAAATTAAAAGACAAAACAGCTTGATGAACTGGAACAAACATGAAAATGAGAATAATTTAGCACTGTTTTAAATTGATTATGTGCAGAAACAGGCACATAAGGAGTGGTAAGGGTTGATAAAATAAAATATAGTCCATGAATTCATAGCATGGTTTTTCCATTTAGGGGAAACCTCTTTCTTCTGCTCCCTCTGTCCCAAGCTCTCACAGATCCAAGCCTACAAAAAACCCACTCTGTCACATGTCATAGCCAAATGTTATTTTTGACTGATCCACCTCAGCTGGGATGGCCTCTGTCAGGCTCCACAAGAGTAGTTGGTGTGTGGGTCTTGATTGCATATGTAGCTCTGCCCTGGCTGAGTGCTTGGCACTAATCACTGCAGCCCTTCTCTGCAGCCATCTGTTTCTTCTTCTGAAATGTGCTCAGCTGGTCACTTCTCCAGTATCTATATCATTACACTGGTTTTTGTTGTTTGGTTTTTTTTGGGGTGTGTGTGTGTGTCATAAAAGGGTAAATGTGCAAGGTAAGGTCATGAATACATTACTTAAGGAAAGCCTTGCTGCTACACTGTAATGACAGTGCTATAGAGATAAACTGCACTCTTTTTCAACAGCCACAAGGAGGCAAGCTATCTCAATTAAGTTATTAAATAAGCCAAGCTGTGCAAAATGTAAAAGGTTTGGTTTTAGCATTAAACCTTGTTGTGTTGTTTTTTTTTCCTGCTGGTTTGGTTCACTACGGGCTTTGCACCCATGTAGCAGCGGTGGGAGAGGCTTAACACTGCAGCTGGTTCTATTATTTCCCTTGCCCTCCCTTCATTCCAGGTCTCAAAAAAGCAGTAGGATAACCTGAGAGGGTGGGATGTGACAGCTGTGGAAGTCCTGAGCAGCCCTTGCAGTGTTCAGTGGAGCAATGATGATGAAAACCTACAGTGTAATGCAACCAGCACATCTAGTCCCTTCAGGTACAGGGAGGTAATGAGAGGATACCCAGGGTAGTGATGGTGAAGTTCAACAGCCTCAGTGGGTTGTGGTTCACATCAAATGTGACACTTAAAACCTGGGTGTCAGGTTCTCAGGGTTGTGACCAAGTCTTAAGGAAGTGAGTAAATTACTTAAGGCTGGTTTAAAGAGACTACAAAATGCTCTCCATTCATTTCTCTCAAGCGTGTTTTAAGAGTCGGCAACAGTCTTTATTTTCAGTGCATTGTTATTATTTATGTAGAGACATAGGTGTATGGTGCCTTTCTTGGACCAAAAGATAACCTGACACCTTCTTATGTCAGCTTTAATGTTAAATTGTAAAACTTACAGGACAGCATTATACTCCAACAGCAAGTGAAGCCCAAGGTCTCGCTGGTCCTACACCTGGTTATGCATAGGGATGAGAGCTAAAAACTGCAGGAGATGGTGTAAAATAGCAAAAGCAATAAGAAGGGTGAGGAGCTACTTCCTAATCTCAGGCAGTCTGTTGATCGCTGAAGTGATCAGGGAAGACATTCTTCCTGGCTAGTATATCTACAAATGAGTAGTTCTCCCAAATTTAGTAATTTTTAGATCCTCCTATATGCTGAGCAAAAACCCATGAATGGCACTGCTGTAAATATATTCTTGTGTCAATCAGTAATTAAAATTAAGCGGCTGTAATTGTTTCATTTCAGAGGCTCTCTTCCCTTTGTTTAAGGGCTGCATGAGAACCTGGCTCACCTTTTCCCTAGCATTTTAATTATATTATAAACCTCTTTCTCTCTTTGCTTATGATCAACATCCTTACAAAACTGAATGTAATTTTTGGTGTCTCTTGTGAAAGTCTTTCCATGACACAGCTGTTGCGACTCCATTTGAACCAACTTCTATTAGTTCTGTATCCATTTTGAGAGGCAGTGGATAGACCCAATATAAGAATATGGCACCTAAACATATTATGACTTTCACACATTTTCTTTGTGTACTGAGTGTAACTATGTAGTGGGCAGATATCACTACTGAGCTGAACAAATTATTTCCTTTTGAAGTTTTAAAGAAACAAAGACCATTTTGCATGGACCATGGCATCCATGTGAAGAAAAGTAAATAGGATAATTATTATAACTATCAGCTTAACCCAATAGTGTAAAAAGATAAACATGCACCTTTAATATTTTTGAACCAGCATTACTGAAATTACTCCTTGGCATAGTTGTGTAATCACGTAGGCACTGCTTTGGATTTTGAAAATCAGTTTTGTTAATATACATGCATCTCATGTCTTTATAAGTAGTCTTTCTGTATGGCTATTCCATGTCCACAGATATGTCTGTATTTTAGTTAAATGACTCATAATGATTTAACTATTTTTATGCATCAAGGGCTGGCTGGAGTACCAAAGATTTACTCTCAGCATAAATCTGTGAGGAAATATTTATAAAATATATTTCTTGCACCAGCAAGACTAAAAAGCAAACCACACTGCAAAAATGAAAACTAATATACAATTTATAGTTTTTTGTTTTAAAAACCAAACCAAGGTTGACTTTCCATTTAGCTCAGAGTGCATCACTTGGAGGCCCTGTATTTTGTTAACAAGGATGAACATTACATGCTCTTAACTCCTTTTTGTCTTTACAACTAGTAAACTGGGTACTTTTGGACCTCTTCTTTACCATCATGTAACGTTCCTGAATTCCACCTCCACAGAGTGTAGAACATTCTGTCCAAGCAGTCCATGGTTTCAGCCTACAAACTGAAAAAAGTAATTTGATTAAGTTTTTAGTATTTCAGTGTAACCTACATATCTCAATGTGTACCACTCTGCATGTGTGCACACATCTTTTGAATCTAAGGTAGCGTATTGCCTAGTTTATTGCAGTAGGAATTAAGAAACCTCAGTTCATTATAATCAAGGTGCATTTGTCAAACACTGAAAAAAAATTAAAAAGAAATTTATATTAAATGTATTATAAATTTATTATAAAACACAGATAAAATTAAGAAATTGTTAAATGTTGGACAAGTGTGAACCACAATTTAGCAGTAATTTATATCCAGATAATATAAACTATACCACAAGATATGATGTTTTATTGATTTGTGCTTGATAATACTGTCCCTTACTGAAAAAGGGGTCTGAACAGGTCTCTCAGAGCAGTCTGATTCTAAATCAGATTATTGAGGTGGAAATCAGTTTTGAAATTCAGCATTGGATTCAGGAACAAATACTTCCAAAGTTTAAAGGTAACTGGATGCAAAGATTATCACTCAGGTGTCCAGAAATTGCAATCAGTCCTTTGCCAGGTGTAAATTCTAGATTTTTTTTGCATTCCACACTTTGCAGTGAAGAGGCTAAAATGTTTTCAGTGATGAGAGACAGACAGATGTGAGCTGTTCTCCATTGTGCTCTAAATTTAGGTTGCATGTTTTTTGCGACAGACAAACACCAAAAGTGGCTGTGTTTTACTTTACTGCTGAAGCTCTCCCCGGTCTGAAATGCTGAAAATGTTCTCATAGCATGAAGTGGAGCTTCAAACTCCCGTTATACAGAAAAGACAGACACATGAGCATATAAAATAAGGCTTTCACACTCACCTGGATATTGCTCACTATCTATATTTTTTTTTGCTTGTTCACTTCTCCTTTTCTCTCGGGCCTCTTTCCAGCGCCTTTTTTCCATACCTGGGCCTCTCAGGCATTTCCTTACTCGACATTTTGTACGTTGGACAGTTTCTGGGCATGCTGTTCCACCAAACTGTGGTTCTATTTTAATCATTCTTGTCCTGATCATATGGCCCTTTCCACATGAGGTGTTGCATTCAGACCACTGGGACCACTCTGTTAGCTCACAGTCAATGGCTGCAAAGAATGAGAAATATTACACAAAAGCTGTAAGATCTAAATGTAAGGTCAAGAAGAAACACAGAGATGTGCCTAATTGATTTTTACATCCTAAATACATGTATGCAACTTAAGCCTCTAGTCTTTTCAGCAAATTTTGAGGCTACACATCAAAATTTTCTGAGTCCACTTCCAGCAGAACTTTTGACACTTTTCTCAAATCCTTTTTCAAGAGTGGTGCTGGCAGAGCACTAAAATTACAAAACCCACAAATAATTCTCCTGTGCCTTCTTCAATTTTTCCATTCTATATACCCATATGTCTGTTTTATAATGAAAAGCTGTTAAAATTGCATTATATTTACAAAGAATCCGATACCTCTGAGATCTAAGCCTTGCTTTACTCGTAGTGTTATGCAATAAGCAAGATTCACTAATACTATTATACCTTAAAAGTTTTTCATCTTTTCAGTGCTGCTTAAAACTCACAGCCCCAGTGAATAATAATCAAAGCAGTATTTCACATTATTTAAGAAAAGCTGAATTAGCAAATTACAGTGTAAGAGCCTTTTTAGCCAATACTTACTGTGAAAAATAATGTAATTTGTTATAAAGCCTCATAAACCAGCTGGCACCAGGACACTAAAAGCTATCATATCTTATTCAGCTGTGCCTTAGACTATCATGCTTCACAAAGACTGCAAAGCAACTAGAAATTTGCACCACCCAAAAAGTGGGGAATTTTAGTGGAGAAAGGCAAAAAAAATCAATGCAGCTGTCTCCACACCATCCACTGGCTCATATGATATTCCAGGTTGCAAAGGGATGCAAAGATCAGTAAAAAGGCTATGATAGAGTTCAGAGATTTATCGAAGGTGGAGCCTCTCTTTAGTGCTCTTTCTGTGAGCTAAAAGAATCACACAGGTTATTTTAATCCACCTTCCCCTCCCGTTCCTTACAAGCACCCATTCTATGTTTGAGTAAAAAACAGGGTTTATAATTCTGACTTATTTGCTATGGAGAAGTGCACAAACCATTGCCTAAAGTTACAGTATTGTGTTAACTATGGAGAAGCCATATACCCCAAGCAATATCAGTCCTCAGGATACAGTAGAGTAAGGCAAGCTGAAATTAGGACATGATCGTATTCCAGCTCCCAATAGCCAAAATTGCATGCTAATAATAATTTTAAAAACAATAATTAAAAAAAAAATCCACAGATGAGAGCTCCCATATTACAGATTCCCCTGTGGGTGGACTTAAAAGCAACACATGGATGGAAAGCAAGAATTGAAGCAAGAGTGTACTGGATCATTTGTTTACAGAGTTTAAGGAGGCAAGGACTACTCTTCCCAATTGTAGACCCCTCTCCAAAACAGAATGAGAAAGCAGTCTATAGCATTCCTAATTTCAGAGGGTATTTATCTAAAATTTTAAAATTATATTTCATAACCAAAGGCAAGCAGGAAATAATTGTCCATATAATAACTTTTCTTAGGAAAAAGAACTGTTGTAAGCATCTAATAAACAGCGTTAAAAATGGTGGCAGAGTTTTGACCCATAGATTGCAACACACATAATTAGCATCCCTTTTCCAGAGAGTTTCCCCCACTTACGGCACTCGGGCAGCATGCATTTTTCTGCTTGTTCCAGCTCCTCGTTGCAGTCTCCAAGCTCAGCAGCAGATTTCAGCATCCTTTGACGGGTTCGCATTCCCTTCCCACATGTTACGCTGCAGTCACTCCATTCAGACCAAGGAGAGAGTAGACAGGGGATGGTATCTAATGTGGAAAGAACAAGGTAGTGAATTCCTGTTATACATAAATTACGAAGGTATATATTCCACCATAATGCAGGTGAAAAATTCACTATGTTTTATCTGTCCTCAAGCAATTATACTTTGTTGTCACTTTGGATAAAATGAAACAAAAGCTGAATGATGCTTCTGAAGAAGGTCAGAGAACACCATATTAAACTAAAAGGTTTGCTTGGTTTTAATACCTCTTCTTTGCTCTCTTTTCTGTGTCTTATTTGTATCTGCAGAATCCCAGTGCTTTCCAGGAATAAATAGTTTAAGAAGGTATGTGTCAGTCACAACTCCTGTAAAAACACCTGGATTGTTGCAGTGGACAGAAGTGGAAGTCAAATTGATATAGTCCTAAATGTGATACTTCCACATTTCATCTACCAAAAATCTTCTTTAACTTAATTCTTTCTGTCTTTGATGAAAATTGCAACATTTCTTTAACATTAGAAACAATATTAACAGACACATAGGGAGAAGAATAGCTAACTGGATGAAAGGAGCACCTTGATTTCTGAACTGTTCATGGCCTAAAGGAGAAGGATCTGTTTTATTCTGGCCTTATTAATTATATCTCATACTCCATAAATTAAAGTTGTTTATGTGTGACTTGCTAATATATACATCACTGTATGGATAATACTGTAATAACATACCACCGAATACTTTTTTACTGATACATTCTGTTGGTGAACATGGTACATAATGAACATTGCCTAAGGGATCTAATTTTAAGGAGAATAAGGATGCTTCTGGTCTAGCTATATTCTTTGTGTAATGGAGCAACCTGTCAAAAAATTATGCCTCTTTATAGCAGAGGTGATAAACTCAGGGACACTTACGGCATTCAGGCATCATGCATTTCTCTGCCTCTGTAGTTTCTGCCTTGCACATGGATCCATCAGCAGGAGTCATCTTGATCATTCTATGTCGCCTCTTCATCCCCGTGCCACAGCTAGCACTGCATTCATCCCACTCTCCCCATTCAGTGACAAGGCAGCTGCTAGGGGCTATTCAAAATGGACAGAGAAAATTATTCAGCAGTAGAGCTCATATAAAAAACTGGTTTGGGCAATTCTCCTGCTATTGGCTGGATTTTAGAAAGATAAAATACTTACAACATTCCTCATTTACAATACATTTCTCAGTCTCTTCAGTAGGCACTTTGCACATAGAGCCATCTTCAGGGAATTGTTTTACATATCTCTCTCTAGATCGCGTTCCCATCCCACAGGATACGCTACAGGGGGACCATGTAATCCAGTCAGACATCATGCAAGTGGAACCATCTAAAATACAGAGAACCATTTCAACTGCTAATATTAACAGAATTGCAGGTAAATCTGTAGCTGTGCATTTGTGTGTAGTATCACTTTTATGCTGCCTCTCACATTCTGTTCTTTCTATTGCTTTCTTTACTCCTTTCCTTTATGCTTTTGCGTACTTCATGCACTGACTAGGATGAACTGCAGAATTGACCAGAGACAGCTTTAACTTGTATTCTTCAGCACTTATTCCTCTGTTTGCCATAAGCCAACCCATACAGCAACCAAGAACTTTAGGACTTTAAAGTGACACCTACAGGGTGTTCTTCTCCTCCACCCTTTCCTCTTGATTACCTTCATCACTGCAGCCTGGGCCCATGCATGGCTGAAAATCTTGGGTATCTGGACAGGGAACACTGAGGTCCAGCTGAGCTTTAAGCATTCTCTGCCTCATCCTCTTGCCCTTTTCACAGGTAGAAGAGCTGCAGGCTGACCATGGGGACCAGTTTGAATATATGCAGGTCTCAGGGGTATCATCTAAAAAGTAAGAAAAGGCAGTGAATGTTAAAAACAGATTGTCTTCCATTTGCTTCTCTTTATTTGGCTAGTGATAACTTTAGATGCTAATAGGATACATTTTTTCCTTCTGCATTGTATCATCTCCACTTAAACCCAAAAGAAAAAAAAAGTGCAATTGCTAACTTTCATTTTTTAAAAATAATTTTATTTTCTCTTTTTTTGCTTTTCTTCTCTCTTTTATGGCTTTTATTGTTATTGCCATCTTCCAGGTATACATGCAGTTTCTGTGCTGTATAAGGGAAGGCTAATAGTAGATACCAGAAAAGATGAAAACCTAAATCACTTTTTGGCACCGAGTGTGAGTTTTGCTCCTAAGTCTGTTTTGTACTTTGTCTAGAAATGATAGTGAAGGATGAAACAAAATACAAATTAGTACAGCACAAACTAATTTAAAAAGTACCTTCTTCTTTTTCTTCTGGTGCTAGATCAGCCACAATATCATCTATGTTATCAGGTACAATATTGCATTGCTCCCCCTGCAAAGAAATTATTGTGGAGTGTTATAGGAAACTCATAGATGTATGCAGTGAGAGAGTTAAAACAGTAGTTAAAACAGTATGCTGTGAGACACTACTGCATCTGCAGCACTTTTTTCTTTTCTAATTCCTCTGTGTACTTAAAAAAAATTCCCCATTTAAGCAGATGCAGTAATTGCCAGAAGTAGGAGAAATAATACCTTAAGAGAGTTTTAAGAAAAACTTTTAGTTATTTTCTGCCATTATCTTTGTTGTGGTAGATTAAGGCATGTAGATCTGGGGAGAGGCGAGAGGAAGGATTGGGTTTTTTTGTTTAGGAAGCAAGTTTTTTTGCTTCCTTCAGAATTTTATATATATGTTATACCTTGCGTGCAATTCTCTCAATGACAACTCTGGCTACCAGCTTGATAGATCCTCCTTCTGGATCATAAAATGGACTTTGGGGATGATCTAAGCTTGTAAGTGGTCTGATCTTCTCTTGAGGCACTGTAGGTTTGTTAGGAGACTGCAATCAAAAAGAAAAAAAATGTTAAAAATAAAAGATTTTTTATTAATAATATAATTCATCTGGAGAAATTAGAAGTCCTCCAAAATGCTAAATTTGGAAATTACAATATAAGATGAACTCGATACATTCATACTTACTGGTAAGGTGTTGGGGTGTTTTTTGGTCAGGAAGTAATTCACTAACACTTCAGGATGCAGCCCTGAATTCGGGTTCACAATATACCTTGTTGTGTGGTTAGATAACTACATCAATAAAAAATATGACTCAATATGCCTGCAAAGCTGCATTATAACTGGAAAAATTACTTAGATTATAAAAAGATGAGGTCTGAATGAAAAAACCCCCAACTTCTGTCATCTGAATATATGTCTGGTATGTGGAATATGTATGGTATTTGAGGATGTGACTAATCTTACCTAACTTCAGCTGTTAAGGTGGTCTCTATAGACACATAGTGTCTTGTCATCTATGGAGATCTAACCTACTCAGTAATTTGACATGACTCATCTGGTCAAAACCAGGACTTTATCTGAGCATGAATCTTTTCCTAGACTGAGAGAATGATGGAGACAAAAAAAAATTATTCTTTTAGTGTCTTGTATTGATGAGAAATCCAGAGCTTCAATCCCCGCTATAAGGAATAGTTAAGTTTTCTGTGTAAAGCAGAATAGTTGGCATTAGGTTGAAACAGTAGAGAACTCAAGTTGATGTGGCTGCTGATGGCACACAGACTTGTATTAAAGAGCTTGGACACCTTAAAGCTGAGTTTTGAATAAACAGTTCTCTGTTTATTCAATAGGTGAATGTATAACATCCCAGGTGAATGTAATATTATCCCATTATTAATTGTGCTCAGGGAATTCAGACACAATGACTAACAGTAACTGTAGCTAGCATCTATCTAAATGACTTTTAATTCATTATAAGTAAAATTTCATTAGAGTAGTATAAAGGCATATATAGTCTTACCATGGATCCAATAGCTTTCATTCTTCACTGCTTTAAGGTGAACTTTACATTTTGAATATGTTACAAACAGCCATCATACCTCATAGGTAATGCCACTGTCTGTGCCAGCATCCCAGGGTATTAAATCCTGGATGACTTTCTGAACCCAGCCGCAGTCCTTGGTACAGAGGTCTTCAGCAGACAGACCCACATTCCAGTCCGGGCTGGGGCCGAGCATGGTGAGGAAGGACATCAGGTGCCGGTGACGATCAACAGAGAACTCAGCAGAGGGAGCAGCTCTCCTGCAAATTGGCCATAGCAAGACTATTAGCAACTGAATTCAAGTTTACTGTTAGAGAGCAATGAAACTGGTGCTTCACACTGGGAAATACTGAACACTGACATGACACTGTGTGTGGTATATAGAGATGGAGAAACTGGACAGGTAGAGGACTCCTGCTCAGCACTCTCTAGTTTCAGTCTCCACGTACCATCTGAGAAACTGCTTTAACATCATTCAAGGAGGTTTACAGTGTAATGGGTGAGAGATGCAGCAATACAGAGCTGCAGCAGCATGCTGCATATCTTAATGGTGTAATAATAAAAAATCTGTCATGACACTTACAAAAGATTTGAATTAAAATACCACGGAAGTGCCCAGAGGTTTTCTTGCTGGGATACTTTTGACCCTGTCAAAAGATAATACAAATTCCTATGCCAAAAGTGCTTAGAGGTGCTACTGTGTTAATGTGTGTGAAAAAAAACTCAGTAGAGTTTTGGTGCTCATGTAAGTGAGAGATTAATGGCCATTGCCAGCCCTAGAGAGTTCAGCCAAGACTTTTGCATGTTTCTGCCAGTGTATATGAAAATGCCTCTATTCATCCATCCTTTGTCAGCCTTTCAGCCATTCCCTGAGGAAGAAATTGTGGTGAATCATGCAGTGCTCTGCTATGCTGACGAGCAACTATCACATTCCTGTACAAATGGAAAACAAACTGGAGATTTCTGTTCACAGAGGAAAAACTGGACCTCTTCATGGCATCTTTTTCATGAACAACAGCAACTGTGGAGTTTTTTAAAACATGATTTTGGCAATTCTGCTCTACCAAATACTAGGCTGTTGTCAACCCAAGCTGAACTTGGATCAATACAGAGTCAAGCTGTTTTGGGTTTGTTCTTCAGTTTTATGCCAAAACACATTGCTTTATGAGCATCTAAAGTCCATGTTTATTTTTAATGTAAGGGATTTTTTTTTACAGTGTTATTCATCTTCCCTGTTTGTGTTAGGTAGCTGTAAAGATACACAATGCACATACACTGTTCTTCAGTCATAAGGAGTTTATTCTTCCTATAAATGCTTGCATCTTTGTAAAAACATAGCATTTGATTTGTGTATTTTTCTGGCTCACAGAATCCTCAGCACATTAAAAAAAAACAGAACAGCCCAAAGATGATGATTTTGAGTAGTTATTACATGGTTTCAGATGTAAGATGTCTAAGTTAGTTAATATATATCGTTCCCCTTCAAGAGGCAAGTTACAGAAGTAGGCATTTTCTAATGGATAAAATGTTCTAGTCATTTCTGTTCTAGAGTCTTTAGAAGTTGTTTCTTACTGTGTAGATTGTCTTACATTGAATTAAAGACTCTGAGCAGAAGAGTTTGAGTGTTTAATGATATTATTCCTACTTTTCCCAGAAAGAGGTGTGAATGACTTTTTTTTTTGTTTTTCATGACAGATAGAACTCTGATTTCAATGAAACAATTTGTCTAATGTAAAGTAATAAAATAACGACTGATGGTATCAACTTTTCTCTGTGAATACAGTATCCTGATATCTTTGCCAAGTACATAGCAGTGATTAGGCTTAAAAAAACCCCAACCCTGCTAACTGACTTCAATCAACTAAGAATTTACTGCATTATAAGGGTTTCTAAGAATTCCCTATGGGAATATTATATTTAAAATAGTACACAGCAAAAGCCATGACAGTACATAGTAAAAATAACAGAGAGATGTGTGTTTGTATATCTGATCTTTAGATTAAGAATATGCCTAATATGGACATTGCAGAACAGTGATGCAGGTCAGCTCTTTCATGGGAAAAACAAGGGCAGTGTGGAGCCGCTTACTCCTGCGTCTGGCACCTGAGCTGGTACTAAGTTAGTTGGTGTGACATTACATTTCAACGCTCTGTGCACACCCATGCTCAGGAGAGACAAGAGAGGCAGACACACTCATACCATTTAAAGGCAGAGGGCTGGAAATCGCTTGCTGACTTTAGACACATTGTAATGGAGATCTCTTGTCACCTGTTATTCTTGTGATAGGCACGTACAATTAAGGCTCTGAATACTTGGTTAGGAAAGTTAATCTTAAAGTTAATATTAATCATGTTATTAATATAAATGACATTAATTGCATATTTTAATTGTTACTATATCAATATTGAAGGTCTGTAAAGGAACACTCCAGTAGCTGCTACTCTTTGCTACAAGCCACTGCGTGTGTTAAATTATATCAGTAACGCTGAGACTCCCATAATTTTCCAGTTTCAGAGCACTTCACAAAAATTACCTATATCTTCTGCTCCTTCTTTAAGACAGATAAATAGCTACTTTCATGGCCATTTTACTTTATTTTGTTCCATAACTGTTTAACACAGAAATGTAAAGATTAATAGAGGATGAATGGAGGCAAGATTTCTCCTCTTCCTTCCTCGACTCTAGTGCAGCCATGCACATACACTTTGTCTGCAGTGCAGCACAACATGTTAGGTTGGACATTTTAAAACTATATGCAGGTTTAAGAATGAAATATTTAAAAATATATATTATTATAAAATGTATTTGTTACACTGACTACTTTATTACCTAATTTCTGTGTGGATACTTGTAAGAAATATGCATACAAATCTGAACCACAACTGTATAACATTGCCCAGCACTCACAGTCCTTGAGTTGCTGTGATTAAGGAATAGAAATGGGCTGATCTATGGTGCAGTCCATAACTGCTACCTCCACAAAGGGAAAGGCACTGATTTGGCTTATACAATGTAGATCTTTGTTGGGGTGTTGTTTGTGTGTTGTTTTCTTTTTTTAATAAAATGACAAATTTTAAATGTTCAAATTTTCAATAGCCACATGGATGATGAATTTATGAAGCTGGCAGGAACCTAAATCCTTACATGCATACTTCAATTACACATCTGGCTCCTGTGTCCAAATACTGGCCTATGGCTCTCCCTGAAGGAAATGTGTGAAAAATGTACTCAAGTGCACCATAAACCTCACCGCTTCCATTTCTGTAGTCAACACACCTGCTGAAATAGGAATGGAGATAATCTTCCTTATGTCTTTTTTCAATACAAGTATCTATTGCCATTTTAAGGCTTTTAAATTTTAAGAAAGTGTTCTTCTGCAGAAGGTTGAGCATGTTTGGTAATGCTCACTGAAAAAGCCTGAAGTTTGTAACTGATATGAATTTGCTGTAAGAGACAAATGTGTCCCTTTTCCTTTTCTTACACGTGTACATGCATAAAAACCATGGTGAATATGAGTTGCAAAGAAATTCCTAAACATTATGTAAGTTCTAGTTGACAACCTTGAGAGCCCCATGGGGTTGGGGAATCATTGGCTTCATTGGCAAACAGTACTTTTCCACTGTGAGCCTGATCAGACTGCTGACAATTCCTGTCACATATTATAGAGTGAAACACAGTACTAGATACTGTCTTGCATCCTAATGTTTTCCTTTTTCTCTATTTTTATTCTATTATCATCTTTTTCTTAGCATGATTTGGAGCTCCAGCTATAGGCATGCAATATACTGAGCAGCATATGAAGGTTTGGGTTATTTTGTTTGTTTGCTTGTTTTTAAGGTTAAAAGAGCACAAACATGATTTTGCTTTACAAGTTTTTTCCCTGAGTGGCAATCTAGTTGCTGTTATTGCTAGGGGTGGGGTTGAGAAACTGTTTGACAAGCCAACCGAAAACTCAACTTGCTGCAAGACACAGTTTTGAGTGTTAAATCAATACTGTTGTGTTCTGCTGATATCCCCATAAAAGTCACTAGAGCACAGATAAGGAAGGTGGCTCTGGAGTCACTGGATAGAAATAATGAAAGTAATATTTTGCAGAATAAAACTTTGATGTTACTTTTTGGTAAATATTTGATTAGTATACATATAAAAGAAATAAAAAAAGGCAGCCTGAGCATGTAGCTTTGCTTCTATGATACTACTTCAACAAGTAAGAGAATTGTTAGGGCTGAGTTTGTACCATTGGAATCAATGTGACTGTTCCTACTGGATGCTGTGTGTACTATATTGGTATAACAAAGCCATTTGCCTCAGCCATGCATAAAGAATTTTCCAGCAGCACAAAAGCCTATTATATAAGGAGAGTTGAACATGAAGAGCATCTGTATTTCTATTGCAAAGTGCAGTGTAGGGCACAGAGTCTCTTGCTAGTTGTAAAACTGACCAGGTTGGCTACTAGAAGGGATTCTCACTGTGGCAGCACAAATGCAAATATTTTTTTTTCAAATAAATTAACACAGTGTATTACATTCTTGTTATGCAGCAGTGGAAGAAAAGCCAACAGCCTGAAACACCTTCAGAAATACTGATTTTGTTCAGTGCTTCACAGTTATCCAAGTTCTGACTTCGGTTGTTGGCAAAAAATGTTGTGGTATTAAAGAAAACAGGAAAGCATAAAATACTAGTTGTTATGATAGCTGTTTGAAATAAAACTCTAATTCAGGTAGTCTTATATATTTTACACTTGGAAGAAAAACCTGATTGATTCCATGGTTTTAATAACTATACCTTTTTTTTTTTAGCTTTTTTTTTATAGCTTATACCTCTACACATTTCTTCACAGAGCTGTATTAAGGTATAACCACCCTAAGCCTAATAATAGAGTCTGGATACTAGATTTGTTTTAGTATACCAGGATCTGATCTTGATTGTGCTAAGGATAAAGTAGTAGCTTTTTCAGATAGGAAAAAAAAATGTGTAAACACAAGAGAAGCCAGGCCAAGTCTGTCAGAAGTGATAGGTAGTTGAGAGCACTGCAGATCATCTTGCCACTGGTTTAGTGTCAGTTCTAGGTGGTGCTGATGACGTGAAAACACTATTATTTTAAGCTGAGAGTTTAGCTAATTTCATAGACCATGAAAGCTGCATATTTTAGAGAAATAGTACATTAATTGCCTTTTATACCTCTAGTCAACAAAAGTGACATCCTTTTGTTTTTTTAGAGGCTTACGCTACATCACATACTTTCCAGGATGAACACTCTTAGTTGTTCATCTTTAGAACTGTTTGCTACTGATACAAATAACATTAAGAGCATGGAAACACGCTTCACACCCTTGAACTTCCAACTCTGCACCACCTGCCTACCAGCAGCACCTACACAACATCTGTTTTATTGAATAAACTTTAAATATAACATCCTGAAAAGTACACTAGCTTCAAAGAAAAGAAATGAAGAAAATTAAGAGCTAAAATTAAATAGAAAATACTACTATCCTAGAAGTCTCTAGCCAACAGACCAAATTAAAACGACATACTTAGAAGAGGTATCCTTAAGAAAACCATTTGGAAAAGAATTTGGACCATTACATGGACAAAAATTTTTATGTGCAGGTATCAACATTTGAACATAAAATCAGAATTTCAGAGTTGCACAGAAGGAGGGGGAGAATCCTTCTCAAGTTCTGCTTAAATGCAGGGCAGGTAAGCATTTAACCTAATGAATAACTTAAACCTGTGCATGGCTCAAAAGAGCCAGGGAAGACAGAACTACAATAAAATGAACACTGAGTCAGTGAAATTTGACTGACATCCATATAAAAAGTTGAAAAGCACTTTAATGCCAAGCTGTTGTTGTGTCTGAGCACCAAATCAGAGGAGTTGATAGCAAGGGTTTGGCTAATTTATTTCATAATGGAAGAATAAAGAAAGCCACAACAAATTCTTATACCTTTTGGACTACAAAAAGACCTGCATAACAACTGCTTACTTTGCTGTATGTAAGCCCTGAAAATAAGAAGGTTGCCTATAACCAGCTAAAAGAGATGGATATGTAATTACATCCACAACTGGGGGACTGTGTCATTACCACTGACATTAAAACCGCTAATCAGAACCAATGCTGGTCTAAAATATCCTTAATCTAAATGTTTTTTGAAAAGCATTACAAAAGGAAGGAACTTTGTGGAGTGCATCTTCCAGACACTTCCATATTGTCATCTAAATGTACCTGGAATGCTACTTTAGATACTAATGATATACTGTTTATTAATACACCATCTATTTGATATAACACTTGCAGAATCGGTATATCTTACTGCTATGATTAACACATCTGAACAGTCTTTCCTCACTGAAACAAATTCTCAGATATCTCAAGTTAGGATTGCAATTCCTGAAAACTGATAATTTTTTTTCTGTGTGTTCCTTACAGGTTGTCATATACCAGTTAGGTGTGGTTATCCCACATTGTGCTGGCAACATTTGCTTCTGTTTAGAATAACTTCATGTCACTTCTTACATCTCTTACTATGCATTTACAATCAAACCATGTTTCAGGAATCCTGCAATGTATGGCATTTTATCCAGACCAGGCTGACTACAAAGCCAAAGGACTCTAACTGTATGAATTAAGGAAACCTCTCTCTTCACTTCCTAGCAGCTTTGGGGCTACAAATAGTTTGCCCAGAGTAATTACCACTATATTTACAAAGGAAATCCTATGGGATGTTGTAGGAGCACTGTTGCTTTATATCTCCTTTACATCTGGCTAATTTACAAAGCCCTGACCATTCCCTGTTTGTCTTGAGAAACAGTGATGAGAGATTAGTTCTTCAACCCAGTATAAGAACTGTAACAACCAGATTTCTGATCCTTTCCTCTCATATTAACAATATCAGATAAACAGTATATTTAGGAGTCTGTTTTAGCAATGAACTCTGGTTTGCTATCAATTTAATTTATTCTGAATATTAGATTACAGCAAATATCTCAATTTAACAAAAATCACTATGAGGTTATTTATTAGAATATCTAAAAAAATGTAGATACTCCAAATTTCTTTCAAAGATTGTAAAATTGTATTGTCATGCATTTCAAAACCATTTGTTTTATAAGTGTCAAAAACTTGGAATTGCATTTTACATTTTCCTGGTCCCAGTGTAATCTCTGCAGATGTCCAACATCTCACCACCTTGATTAGTACAATACACATTCCATTTCCTTCAGCATCTATATCCATCTCACCTACATATGCCTTTTGGTGTCTGGAGATGTGAATTAGAGTAAATGTTTAATTATCATTAGTTTAATAACCATGCAAAGAGATAACAATTTGATGTTTGAAATTTTGCATATAGATTTCCGTTCACTAGAAATTTAAAAGGCCAATCATTCCAGTTACTCAGAGAGTATTTACACAAGAATGAAGAGCTAGGATTAGTAAGTAGATATATAATTGCGTGAAAATAATGCATACACGATTACTCACAAAATTACAAAGGGAAATTATTTTGGTTCAAGGAAAGACAACAGATGGTTGAGAAATAATCATAAAATGGTAACTACCAATGGGAGGAACATGTAAAGAAAACAAAAGCAAGGATAGAATGGGATGACTAAGTTTGATTTAATTGGATGGCCATTAATTTCCATGAACAATTAGTGTAAAGTTCTTGCAGTGATTGTTCTTAGTTAAATCTTTTCTATGTTTTAATACCCAACTTTTTTCCTTGCTTAGTGACATTTGAATTTTTAAACAGAAAGTAAATGGTAAGTGATAGAAAATGGAACTGCCATATGTGCTTGCTCTGACAAAAAAATGATAGGTACTTTTTTTTCTTTTCCAACAAACACATATGTTCTTCCTTACTTTTTTGAGATTGAATTATAAATTTCTTATGTGGGTGTGATACCATCTGTCAAACAATGAAGCTTCCTTAAGTCTCAATAATGCACATAACACTTAAGACACTAGTTCTTTTTATAAGCATGATGTTTTTTGATTAGGTTTTTTGAATCAACACTTACAAAATGTATGTAACTATAAATACAAAGACTCAGGTAAAAAGGTATTTTACACTAGCATATGACTTCATGCTAGGAGAGGTAGAAAGCTGCAGCCACCTGCTGCTAATGCACAACCTAGCATTATTTAGTCCTGTTTCTCTGAAAACTAAAAGACTATGTTCTTTTCTCATTTAAATGGAGTTCTGTAGAACCATTAAAACAGAGTAACCAAGTTGCAAGGGCAGCATATGGTGTTATGTTTACTCATTCTTGTTAAGTTCCTAAAATATTAGTAAAATGAAAATTTGTATGATTAAAATTTTTGCCTTATATTAATTATCCAAATATACACATGCATTTAGAGTTCAATCACATACAATCTCAAATGGAGATGAATTATCAAAATTGGTAAAAATGCCAATTATTTTTAGTGGATTTTTAAAATGTGTTTTGTCTACTTCAAGTATTTCTTTTGGTTTTGGTGAAACAAATATTTCTGCTTTTTGGAGAAAATTTATATTTTAATAATTTTATTTATATTTTTAAAATATTACTCTAGATTTTAAAAATCTAAAACCACTAGGAAGATTTTCTGTTTTCAATGTGAAACCTTAAATTTATCATTTAGACCTGATTCTTATGTAAAAGCTTTCATTTTGAAATCAATTTTTTTTCACAAAACTGTTTTGATTAGCTCTGGTGATGCATAAACTGCTTATTCAACAGAAATTCAACAGCATACAGCTGTCAGGAGTTTACTGACACTTCCCTGAAACTTCCCAAGTACTTCAAGTCATACAAGCGGGGACTATCTCAGGGTTTAGGGAAAATGGTGGTCCTTAAGACAGCACACCAAGAGTGTGGAGGAATGATCCACAAGAAAGAAGGATATACCACAGGGAGTTTTTCTGACCTAAAATATAGCTTAACCATCAGCCAAATGCAAAGCTGGAGCACTCAGAATTGTTTTACAGCTCCAGAGAGATTCATGCATTTGCCTTCATGTTATCAAAAGTCACAGCTGACTTTTTCCTACATAGTTTTTGTTTTTTGTATCAGATTGTCCTTTATGCATTGTATGTCTGATTAGACTGGGGGTTATAATTCTGGTTTTGGCAATGTTAAACTTCCTTGGATCTACAGAATCACAAAAGGAGAAAATAGCTGAGATAGACACAGCATCATGTTACCATAGAAACATACAACTCTCTTGGGCTTTCTCATTCCTCTCATTTTGTACACAAAATCTCCAAACTTTGAAAATATTTCCTAGTACTATACTGTTATTTTGTGGAAGGAAACTTCATTTACACCTGGATTGACAGATATTAGCTTTTACCCCATTTTAGGATAGACAGCACAATGTGACAGTGGGAGATAACACGAGAGATAAAGATTTGTGGGGAAAAAACACCTCGAGAGATTTTCAGAAATAAAAAGTAAAAACACACATTGCAGGAGCAATATCAAAATAAAATGTTGTCATGCAAGAATAAAAATACATGCTTTACAGAACACTATATTTGGTGGTTGGGGGAAGCAACAGAAATCTTTGAGGCTATCATCATATTCTATTCTTGGGGTGTATGTCATCAAACTACTTAAGTTAATATGGCTTTTAACTCTAAGGCTCAAATAGTACATCCATGCTAGTAAAGATCACACTTAAAAAGATTACACAGAGCTACCAGAACATGGTATTTTCAATGGCTGTGTCTCTTTGCAGTAGTAGATACCACAAAATGCCTAGAAAGTTCTGCAAGAATTTATTGCTTATAACTAACGAGGTTTTTTTAAAGTCTAAACCCAGAAATATTAATTATTAAAATTACACTCCTGTTCTCTTGTGAGCAGTTGACCAAGAAACAAGGTTTTTCAAGACTTTTATTCATCCCTGCATAACAAATACTCTGAGAAAGCAATTTTTCCACATAGGACTATGACAAGAGATCTCATCCATAAAACTGAGTACGTAAATCTAAACAAGATATTTACTTTAATTAACGTGCTTGTATTTCTTCTACAGATAATGTATTTTTCCTCTGAGAACTGGCTTCTTTTTGCCTTTGTTATCTTTCCTAGGAAAGCTTTCACTTTAAACAAGTTAGTTTCTAAGAAAATAGGTTGGAATTTGACTACTTAGTTTTAGAACTTCAAGATATTTATTTTGTTTTTACTTGTAATTACTCTAAGGAAAATATCACTTACTTATTGTGGAATCACTAAAGAATGAGTGTTTCACATCTACATCAGTCTGTGTGTTATATGAAATCAGGTCCTGATTACTTCTTGCAAGAGTTGTTGGCCATGATGTAGTGTGCAAATGCCAATTCATATGTACTGCTTTCCTTCACTTCTTCCTGCAGTTTCAGCAAAATATCTCACTTTTAACTATCACAAATTGTTTTGCATTCCAAAAAGCTTCAACCTGAAAATGTTTCCTCCATCAGTCAGAGCTATGCCTTCCAATTTTATTCTTACTGCATTTTTCTGGCTTCCACTATGGCTTTTGAAAAGTTTTTGTTCATCCATTTATGCTTTACATGGCATCTCAAATAGGGTCAGTTTCTGAGGAAATAATGAGCTACGAAGATATTAACAAGTGATCATAGGAATACTGAGATCTCTGTACATTAATTAAACTTGGTCAGTTGCGGATGAGTTTTTCAACTCACTGCTTATCATGTTTCAAAAAGCTGGCAATACAAGATGTTCATAGTTAAAGACCTATTATAACATTTTAAACATAAGTAAAACAGTGCATTTTCCTCTAGCTTGGCATGAAATTTTCAATCTGAATATTTAACATGCAGTGAAATGAAAGCAATGGAAAACAAGGTATTGTAATCAGTATCTTACAAGGTCAACTATAATTGATATATAAGATTTTCCACATTTTGCACGTGTTAAAAAAAATAACCCATTGGTCAAGTTCACTCAGACAAGAAAATGATTGAGCATGCTCTTTTCCTCTGTTTAGGCAAATCCTGAAATCGCTTTCTACTATTCTGTGTCAGCAGTGAATTGTAATGTGGGTAATGAGACTGTGCACATCCCATATGAGCACACAGGGACAAGTATATGGGTGTTTTAGTCAAGGTCAGATGTTTACTTCTGAGGTGAATTTCCCATTGTGCTTTGTTTCATATCCTGGAGCAATCTCAGAGCACAGGCATGATTTCTTTCCAATCAATGCAGCCTGGAGCTTTTCCCCTGTGCTCTAGCTGCTGGCAGGCAGCCACTCTCTATGAGAACAACACAGTGGCCACCCAAAATGATCTCCCATCCCCAAAATGTGTCACTTGCTCAGCACTGTTTCACTCCACAGACCTGTTCCTGTTGCAATATATTTCTCACGGATGTAGAGAACTAAGGTAGCTAATTCATTATGAAGATTGTTCACAATTATAAGCACATACACTATACAGATTGTAATCACAGAATCACTTGAGTTGAAAGGGACCTTAAAAGTCATCTAGTCCAACCCCTCTGCCATGGACAGGGACATCCCCCACTAGACCAGGTTGCTCAGGACCCCATCTAACCTGGCCTTGAACGTCTCCAGGGACAGGGAATCCACCACCTCTCTGGGCAACCTGGGCCAGTGTTTTACCACCGTCATGTTGAAAACTTCTTCCTTATATCTAACCTAAATTTACCCTCCTTCAGTTTAAAACCACTACCCCTCGTCCTATCACAACAGGCTCTGCTAAAAAGCCTGTCCCCATCCTTCTTATAGGCGCCCCATAGGTATTGAAAGGTGGCAATGAGGTCTCCTTGGAGCCTTCTCTTCTCCAGGCTCAATAACCCCAACTCTCTCAGCCTTTCCTCGTAGGACAGGTGTTCCAGGCCTCTGATCATTTTTGTGGCCCTTCTCTGAACTCATTCCAACATGTCCATGTCCCTCTTGTGCTTTCACCGTAGAATTAAAGTAGGTTTTAAGTTTAGACAAGACATGTCTCACACAAAATCTTTTAAAAATATTCCCAGACTGCCTATTTAAGGCAAAATATGAGCCATACAGTACAATATTACAATTTTTATTCTTATAAAAGTGTATCTGTACTTCGAGAGAGCCACTTTGGGATTTAAAAATACTTTCAAACATCTCAACATTTAAATCAACTTATCTGTCAAGAGAAAAGCACATCATAATTCGTCAGCAAAAAAACTCATATGTTTTCTTCTAGGACAACTTAGATCCAGTGAGATGTCAAAATAACCACATTTCACTCATCCCACTTCATTACAATGGCAATACACTGAGAATAAATCTGTAACTGAGACAGCTTATCAGCTTATTCCTTGTTTCAATTCTTCATGCTTTCGCTACCAACAGTTTTATATCCTTCTATTTTCAGTTGTACATGATGACTTATCAATGAGATGGGTTTGTACACATTTAATTGTTTCTTTGATGGAAGTTTTGTTTTCCTGGATGCAGCTATTACTGATTGAAAATCACGTTGGTGTGAATTCAGTACAGTAATGTTGCTGTTGTTATAACAGCAATGACTGGTTTGGTTTTTATGGCTGACTTCTAACCATGTGTTAGCCAAGTAACGTTCACACTACTATGGTCAAAGATCTGCTGATCTTGTAAGCCATTAGCTACAGTTAACACCATAAGCTATTTTTCCTCTCGAGAATCCCTAAAATGGTCTTTAAGTTTTGCTTCAGGCAACAATTTGACATTGGCTTAGCATGATGGTTATTTAAGTTTCATTTTTAATCAGTTATTCTTTTTGAACTGTTCGTGCTATCCACTTTACTGTATGGAAAGAGACTGCATTTTCACAAATCATGTTTATGTAACTATTCCCATGAGAAAAGTCAAATGTATGAAATTGTACCATATGCTAAATTAATAGTTACTCACTAATGAAATCATCTGCACCTTAGCTTCGGAGTAAATAAACTAACATTTTGGTTTTACCATACACACTGACAGAAGAATTTATCTGTAGTATAGATACTGATTTATTTTTTTAAAGAAAATAATCTGAAATTGAAGGAATATTGAACTTTGTGAGTAATGATCATGCGTCCGTGGAGCCTTACAGTACTGTTTTTCTTCTTCTGCACTAGTACAGCTGTTAATTTATAACACATTGTATAGAATGATCCAACACGCAATATATTCTGTGAGGGCCACACTATTAACAGTTCTGCTACTGTATTAAAGGAAAAAAATGTCTTTCAAAAATCTATTGTTACAACAAAACTTTACTGGTGACCAAATTAGCATGTTTTATTAGAACAGGACCATGAGCTTCTCTGTGTGTGTGTCTTTCACACCCCTGTTTCCTAAACGCAGAGCTACTGAAGTTCCACCATAACACAAACGCTCTGAAGTCACCAGGTTACAGTATAACACATAGTGCCCATGGGACCTACATTATTTTCCCAGCCATTCATATGTCTTCACCCTTTCCTCACCAAAAGATTAAACAGGTTCTTGGTTTGATAGTACACTTCTATAACTAGGGAGTTAATTACACATCTAGAGAGTTAACTACACTCACTTTTCTCTATTAAAAGAAACTTGAAGGTAATGTAACCACATGCATGTCACAAGGTGTTCAATGGGTTAAATGCAGCTGTGGAAAGATACATAAACTTGTAAAGCAAGAAAATATCTGAAATTTACTTTCTTAAAAGTACAGAGGAAGTGGAAGATAAATGCAGCATTCAACCAGTTAGGAGAAAATGTCTAACAAGTATGCAAGAAAAATGAGCATTATAAGGAATATAAGAAGTAGCAATAAACAAATAAATAAATAAAGCTTCCTTATTTTTGTATAATCCTCTGCTGACTCTTAGTCACACTAGGTGAAATTATACATGCATGATTTATTTTTCAAATCATTAGGTGGAACAGTGTTTATAAGCAATTTGTATAATCAAATGTTAATGATATACAGTGGATAGATGATTAAAGGACTATGATATGAGCTTGTCATATCACTTCAGAGAAAAAAAACAAATAAAATTTAAACTATGCCCATTACAGCTGGTTAATGGCAGTTCAGTCTGTATTTTGCCATTCAGAATGCCAGTTAAACCCAAATACAAGTATGTGTGTTCAAACATGTCTTGTTTTTTAGTTTTCAGATTGGTACTCTGAGGACTTGATTAATTAAGCAGCTGAAAAATTTAGTGATTTCTGATGTATATTTTTATAAATTCCATTCTGATACCAATATCAGCTATTTTTGAACAGTGCATTGCCTTGCAGGACAGGAAATCACATCAGCTCTCTTAATGGGATAGGAAAGGAGTCTCATAACTGAAAGTGAGCAACTAATCTCAGAATTTGTTCACCTAGATATCACAAAAAAGAAAACTTCAGGTGCATTTACAGAATATAGGCATATGAGTTGTTTTTAATTTTAGTGTGTTCAGGCAGCATCCAACGCAAGACTTGGCAGCGTAGGTGTTGCTATGTGTTTGTGCCAGGGATTCTGCACACATGGTGGGGCTAACCTGTTCTGAAGGCTGCCCAACTGCACCTTCTCTGCTCTTTCTGTTCAGATGGGCTCAGCTGGCTCAGCCTTGGGCTGCTGTCACACAGGATTTCAGCACGTACTGACTCCATCTGAAATTGCTCAAAAAATGTAGCTGGCATAAATGGCTTAATTATTTTTACTGTAGTATTTATAATCATTAACTGCAGTGAACCATGTGAAAATCAAAATATGATACAAGGGAATAAGCAAGTTGTTGACACTAGCTTGGTTTTACCAAATCAGAGGCAACAAGTAAACAGGGAGAAACATAAATCTTTTTTTTCCCTCCAATAAGGTCATTGGTTGAGGCCATGAAACTACTCTGTACACCTGTTTCTTTTTCCTCTAATAGTCTCTGCATTAAGCTCTCCAAATCAAATTACTCCAAATGTAACTAGCACAACAAGGTACTGATTTTGAATATAGCCCATAAATATCTTTTAATAGAAGTCTTATTAATGGAAAAATGACAGCTTTAATTGTAGCATGTGTGCATGTACATTTTATCCACATACATAGTTTAGAAAGAAATAGATAATTCACATAGATTAATAGGTAAATTAATTTCTCAAAATTCTCCAGATAGATAGGTATAAAGAACAATTACAGAAACCCTAAAAAAGATTACTTGTGAAAGATTTTCAGAAAATCTTAAATGGATTCCTCCAATAACATAATTATTTTGTAAGACAACACAAAGGGAAAGGTCTACTTGAAATCTTCATTCTAAAAAAGCAGTCCATTCATTATGAATGTAGTACAAATTTATGCAATTTTGTCCTATTTCCAGAACAGAGAAAACTAAGTAAATAATGGAAAATCAATTTCAACTAGATCTAAGCATATTATCAATTACTTTTAAAGTGCATTTTTGAGTGAACAGAAACATTGTTTCTGACTTTGAATTCAGTAAATATCAGTCAAAAATTACTGAATTCATGTGCTCTACTAAGTGATGTGAAGATGTTAAATAATAATAAAAGAAGGCTAAAAACCTGGAAACAGAACAAAATATTTTTGTTGGCCAGGTACAGTCTCTCTTCCAAGGCAGCCAGGGAACTGGAAAAGCTATCAGTGTTGCATAAGTGCCACAAAATAAAGACAGAGTGATATCTAATTAATGAGAACATGCAGCTGATCTGTACTTATTCCACACATACCCCTTCCCCATCTTACAAAGCTTGTTAACTTACTGTTTACCAAATATTTTAGAGATTAATTGCCCTCAGAGAACTCTTCTGTCTCTTCTCCCTTTTCTTGAGGTGAAAATCCTAGTGATTGCTTTCTTTCCCTGGCTGATAAATATTTAATTATTCCATGCAAAGTAGCAAGGTTTGAGCTAGAAGAACATGATATGTGATAGTAAAGGGCTCTCAATGTATAGGATTGTGTTATGGATTTTACGTTCAGAGATAGGTGTTACCATTCAAATCTTGTCAGGAGTAAAGAAGAATTAAACCTAGACCTTCCAAGTACCAGGAGAGTCTTAGTCGTCTCCATATTGGGGCATACCCTTCATTTCACTGACCATGTGGGTTAACTTAGAAGGTATACTTCAAGATTTCTGTATGATCAGGCCGTCACTGATAGAATTGGCAGGGCAACAACTAAATAATGGAAGGTAATATGATTTAATTGCGATCTATTGTCTAAAAGAGGTCCCTTCAGTCTTGTGAAAATGTAGTTTGCTTCAGTCTTGTGAAAATGTAAAGATGGTTGTATCTTCACATGTTTAGTAATGTTACTAATAGCTATTTAGGTATGTAAACACTTCAGGAACTGAAAGTTTTAGAATTAGGTGATTACAGCAAATGGTTGCATAAATGCCTTACAATGTTATTTTGTAAATTAATCTCTCTGCGAACCTCAAAAAACTTGCAACGTGTGAGAAGGTCAACAGAGAAGTACAGCAACACATCATGTTTACATGGATAATGTTTGTTTACATTTCAGCTTTCTGTCATCTGATGGAACTGATTAGATAATATTGGTAAAACTGACGTCGTCCCAAATTGTTATTATTAAAGCTGTTTTCACTGCTGAAGACTTCCTTCAAGCATGCAACTGTATACCTAACCTTGGGTAGTTTTACACAAGGATATTTATCAGTGAGACAAAAGGTCATAAAAGCTATGTGAGTTGTAAAGAGTAGAATATCAGCCACAATGAAGTGTAAGATTAGGAGAGGGAATTCTTTCTTCACATTTCAGAACAGTAGAGAGTTCCATTGCCGACTTAAGTGGTACTCCATCTAACAACATCTAAGTAATCATTCAATGACCTAAATATGAAGGCTACTTTAAGGCAGAGAAGCTTTGTGGGCACAAGAATATCAGACGATTACAGTAAAGTAATAAAAACAAAAGAGTAAAAAATATAAGTAAAAAAGAAGTAAACTGAGAAACAAACAAATGCTGAAACCCCAAACAGATCAAATTCCCTACTCATCTGTAGCTAGGCTTTTGATTCTCAAATATTGTAATGAAGATTCTTGGAGCATAGCAAATTCACTGCAGGATCAAAACATACAAGAAACATATTTTGCTCAAATTGTGGGAGAATAATTCTGGAAGAAAGCAAAAACTGAAAGAGGTTTCACTCAAAAAAAAAAAAAAGGAAGGAAAATGCAAAAGAGTATGTCAGCGTATTTTTTCTCACACTACTGTAATCCATCAACTCAAACATACTTTGGATCAGAGCACTTTTGCTTTTCCCATCCTCTTTCTATAGATTACTCTTTGTTTGATTTCTGGAACAGTTTACTGCCACTTACCACTGTCCAGTTTAGTCATGTTATCTATCTTGATGCTGAAAACCATACCTGGGAGTATCTTGTCACATTCTCTGATATCTTCCTTGAAAGCCAGGAAAAACATCCCTAATATCCTTGAAGTCAGATAAAAGATATCAAGGATATGTAAAACTTGAAATGGAAGGGGATTGATGAGATATAATTTGTAGGGGATGATGAGGTAACCATACTAATTTATAAACTGCTTGGACTAAATAGCTCTATCCATCTGAAGTATAAAGGAATAGGCCTCCTTTTCTCCTAAGCTTCACTTTTGAGTGTTTACTGGAGTGTTTTCAGGTAATCTCCAAATAAATGGGGAAGAGCTGCTTAAATGGATGGAAAAAGAATAAGCTCTGTGCACAGTCGAGGCAGAGGTAAACCACAGGACCATGACTGCTCATGGAAACATCATGGAGAGATGAAATGGAAACAGGAAAGGCATAAGGAGAGGATAATTTTTCAAACTTCAAATAGTTCAGAATTATAATAAAGAAAAATGCCTATCACTTCAATGTGCAATTGTAACTAAGAATGGACTGAAGAGGTAAAAAGGTTGGAAAGCAATGGTGTTTTTGCATATGAAAAGTATGAAAAGTAATACTTGTGAGTATTTAATAAAAACCTAAACTTTTAATGTCAGGTACTCTCACTATGTTATTTTCCTAGATAAAATATCTTGAATTTTTGCATTGAAATATACTGTCTATAAATTGACCTACTAAATCTAAAATAATTAAACAAACTGAAAAAGTTAATAATTAAAAAACACAGGAAGCACTTTGTAATAACTACAATCATACTTCTGGAGACCCCTATCCAAACATATTCTTTCTCCTAGCCAGGGCTGCAGACTGTCAGGAAAGGAATGGTAAATAGGCAGCTAATTCATGCAGAGAAGTGAGGTATTCTTGCCAGCTTTTTAGGATCTGAAAGGTTTTAAGTACAGAAAGTTATAGCTACAGTTTCAATTTTATTTTTCAAATCAATATTGCCTTTTTACCTATCAAGCAAAGCCATAATGAATATAAGAAAATACTTAGAAAGACGCACTATCTGTAGCAGTATTAAATAACAGAATACATGACATACTAGAGAATAATTTCTATCCTATGTCTGATTTGTGTTTGTATTTGTCTGTGTTAGGCTATATGTACATGGAAGTTCATGTTTCACAGTACTGTACAGGGCTGAATGGTCTACAAGTACTACAAGAAAGTGATTAGACACATTGAATTACCATTCAAATACATCTCCCTTTGCCTATTAAGAGCCATATACTTTTAATGGACATATTTTTGAAATGTCAGAAACTACCCAGAGAGATGTTTCTCAGAGAGCTGAGAACTGTATGGTGAAATGATATTCCTTGTTCTGATGCAGTCTCTTGGCTTGGAGGTCCTGCCATTTTCGAAAATCAGAGATCCACCTGAAGAATCTGCTTTCTCCTACTCCCTAACCATCAGCACAAACATGCTGCCATATAAAAGAGAGATGCCCATATCATAATGCCTTTCCCTGATCATGAGGAATCACAGAGGACATAGTGACTGTGAAAAAACAGGCAGCTGTAAAAATAGCAGTGCCCTGACAACACTGCATGGATTGGATTTCACCACGTTAAAGGCATTCCAGCTCATGACAAGATGTGGAACTGACAGCTTCTTCCGTGCCTGACAGCTGACTCTCCCCCATACCTCCCCAAGGGGTCCCATTTTTCTTCTTGTAACCGACTCTGTAATTCGCATTATAGAGTGGGACTAACTGGTCAGGATTTGTGCTTATTTTCTTCTGGTGGATTATCCTGGGAAGGTTGTCTTCGGATAAAAGTGCTCATTGAATGAAAAAGGGTGTGCCACAATAGAGATATCTGGATTTGAAATAAAGGCATAACAGATACAGCCAAACAAACAAAAAAAGCATCCATTTGAGGGAAGGGAATGCAAAGCAGGATTTTTAAAGATATTAGCTCCTGTGGAATTTGATGCATGCTATCTTTAAATGTCTTGCCTTCTTTATCCCCAAATTCTTCTGTCATGTCTTGATTATTTTAGAGGTGCCAGATATGCAGATTTGGATACCAGTTGTACTATCTGTATTTGCTGTATTTTATCCTCCATATCACCAAAGGCCAATGATTTGCAGCTGAATATGAAAGTAAAATTTGATTCTGCCTGAAACACAGCCAAGAGGAAGGAAGCAATGAGCTGTGCTCTTGTTTATACAAGATAAGAAAAACTACTTTCATTTGACAGCATGCTGTATACTGATACCATTACACTCAAGGAAGAATGCATTCCCTGCAAGTACTTTAAAGTCAAAATTTCAGACACACAACTTGGTAATACAAACACAAGCAACAGCAAAATGTTTTATTACTTGGTCTGGCACTCCTCCTCATGCTAGCAATATTATTGTCAGTTGGGCAACCATAAAACTAGTTCACAAGGATCACTCAAAACTGTCTCCTGCATGCAGCAACTCAGAGTTTTTTGCTTGCTGGTGCCCTGGATAAGAAACTGAATGGAGGATAATGAAGATGAGTGATAGGAAGAAAAAGCTAAACAATGACAAAGAGCAGGTGTATACAGGAACTGAGGAGAGGCATGATAAAAGACAGTGAAGTAATAAGTCTGTGGCAGGACATGGTTTCCATAGCATTACATTGTACTGGGAAACGACAATATGTTAAAGTGCATTAGCCTTAATTGTAATTAACAGAAAGCATTTGAGAAAATTACTTAGTATCATTATATCTTTCCCTGCTTAGGGCTGGCAACTTGTCTCAGTCCCTTCTGCAATTTCTTGCATCTGAACTCGTGTCTGAAGCCAAAGACCTTTCTCTGAGGAGGCAATTTTTGTCCACTGGATCTGCACTGAGAACTCTATTTTCTTCTCCCTAATAATAAGAAAAGCTCCCACTTATATTTCCCTTCTCATCTCTGGTGTCATGAACCAAAGACTTTTGTCATCACCGTCAGATTTAGACACACATTTACTCACTTCATGCCCTTATTCTCTGTATGGAGTTTGAAAAGCTACTTAATGAGGTATGGCTGGCCTCAGGAATCACAACCTCTTTGACTGGCATCCACAGAGAAGAAGAAAAGGGAGGGGGCAGCCACAACCTTCCTGGGCAACCTGTGCCTGTGTCTCACCACACTCACAGGGAAGAATTTCTTCCTAATTTCCAATCTAAATCTACCCCCTTTCAGTTTGAAGCCATTCTTCCTTATCCTATCACTGCATGCCCTTGTAAAAAGTCCATCTCCATCTTTTCTGTAGGCCCCCTTCAGGTACTGGAAGGCTGCTCTAAGGTCTTTCTGGAGGCTTCTCTTCTCCAGGCTGAACAACCCCAACTCTCTCAGCCTGTCTTCATGGGAAAGGAGCTCCAGCCCTCTGATCATCTTCATGGCCCTCCTCTGGCCTCCCTCCAACAGCTCCATGCCATCTTATATTGGGGGCCACAGAGCTGGACACAGTGATCCAGGTGGGGTCTTACAAGAGAGGAATAGAGGGGAGAATCACCTCCCTTGAGCTGCTGGTCATGCTTTTGATGGAGCCCAGGATACAGTTGGCTTTCTGGGCTACAAGTGCACATTGACGGCTCAAGCTTTTCATCAACCATAACCTCCAACTTTAGACACTTTTAAGCCTCTGTAACTTGGCTCACTAGTATAATGCATTTTATAATTGTTGTAAAACACATTCAGGATGGGTTTTAGACTGTGATTATGATGACACATTGTAACGCCCCTTTGGCACCGCTACCATACTGTATTATACATTAGCTATATAACTCATTATTATGCAAAAGAAGGTTATTCATGGCTTCTAGTCAATTATTGATTAGTAGGGTGGCTGTGTTTTGCATAGTAATAGACCAAATGTTTATCCTGAGAAGTCATTATCCAATACATGCACAACTATAATCTGAATTTCAAGAAGGACCATCCGTAACAGCAAATGGGAAATTAACACCAGAAGTTAATGGCTACTGAAAATTTTGTTTCCCTTTGAGGCTTAGATCATATTTTAAAATGGAATTTTTTTAAAGAAGGACATCATGACAAAATATGATAAAAAATTATTTTAGAAGCCAAAAATCCAACACTACTTGTAACGTGAAGGAACATTTGTTAGGGGAACCCCTGCACAGCATTTGAAAGCACAAGTACCAAGATTTATTCCTTTTCATGTTACTGAAAGGTGAGAATTACCATATAGAAAAGGCAAGAATTGACTGGAAGAACATCTGGAGGATGTTGCAGAAGCATTTGCAGGCATATCTGTGAAAGAATATGCCTACAAAGTATCTGAAGTTTTTCTACTCTCAACTTTTTTGTGAAGTTTCTCAGTGCTATACTAAACTAGCTATTATGACCAGGGGCAATATACTTTCATTAGCTTTGGGTTCTGTTATGTAATATATTTAGTGTATTTGAAAGATGATGGCTCAAGAATCTGGAGCAGGAGATCCTGTCTCCATCTTTCTGTGAACAAAGCACAAGTCTGCTCTCCTGCCAATGCCAAAGCCTTCTAAGCACCCAGAGCAATCAATTCCTAGTAGTATTGTTCACTTTGATACAGAAACACCATACATAAATGTTGCTTCAGGAAAGTAACTGAAATTGGAAGGAAAAAATAAATGGCTTGTTTCAGATAGAGACCTTACAGGAGTAGAACAGAGCAGTGGAAAAAAGTGTCAACTTTCAAGTGTTAATTTGGAGTGACTAGAAAGAAGGCAGAAGAAAAAAGAAATCTGTCCATAACTACTACATGGCAAACACTACCAAATCCAAATCCTGAAAATTTCAGGGGAATACGACCAAAAGTAAAGAATGCCATTACTGTCACCTTGACTGACCGCTTCCATAACACCAGCCAAAAAAATCCTAACCCACAATTCCTGTGCAGGGCCTACAACTCTGTCTGAGGGTTAAAATATATTCAAGTGATGGAAAATCCATCAGGTAAGCTGCTCTGAAGGTTGGTCACACTGTTAAAGCCTTTTCCCATACCTTTAGTGTGAATTTCCTTCTCATGAATTTCCTTAGCTTCCACGCTATGAGGGATTTCAGAGGGATTTTTTTTCTAGATTAAAGAAGGATCAGCTATCAGAAATCTTTTCACTACTGAAGCTGTGCTCACCTCCTAACCTTTTTTTTTTTTCGGGGGGGAGGGAATAAACTGAATAGCTTAAGTCCTAAGCTGCTTAAGAGTTTCTAAGCCTCTTACGGTAGGGGAAGTTTTCTAAAAACAGAACTCTTTTGCAGCTTTTTTCTGACTAGCCTCTGAATTTTCACATATTTTCTGAAATACAGATGACAAAACCAGACACAGTGTTCCATTAATGGCTTCCCTTATACTTTATACAGAGGAAACAGAACTACCTGGTCCCTATAATCCTGCAGCAGACTAGTTTCTCTGCTTCTTGTAAGTCTCACTTGTTTGGGCTTGGATAATTAGTATGAATTTTGGGCCAAGCACAGATAAGTTATGCAGGAACCACCACCCCAACCTTCTCCCCACGCCTCAGACAACCAGTAAATTCAAGAGTATCCTTTTTTCTGCTGAGTGCTAGAGAACCCAAAATGAGGATCCTGGGAAGCTGGTTAGTGGTCTCACTTGGTAAAACGACCATCAGGATCGTGATGCAGGGTGTTTCAGAGAAGCATTTTAAAGAAATAGTCCTTCAGGAATTTTTTGCTGGTGGATTGAGGATTTGCTGTATTGACACAGTGCATTGTCACAGTGCATGACATAGGATGCGAAAAACTACTACAATAGTACAATATATTTTTGAGCAAGCATTGAATAAACATCATCGTTCAATGAACGCACCAGCTCCAGGGGGTAATCCTTCTCCTGTAACAGTTAGTGAACTAAAGCATGTGAAAAATGAAGAGATGCTAAAAAGGAAAGAATAAGAGAAGCAATTGTTGGCAAAAAAAAAACACAAAAAAAAATATTAAAAACTCATTGATCAAAATATTTTTAGACTGTTTCTTTGCATGAGTGAATGACTATATGAGACAATGACTTTAGAGCAGCCCATTAGCCAACACTGAGCGCAAGGCCATTGAGACATACTAGTCCCCACTTACTTACACATTCAGAGGTTGCCAGGCAGGCCACTGTGCTTTTGCCTTGATGACTGTTAAAACCTCATCACTCTGTGAAGAAACACAAAACAAGAAAGAGATTGTGACAATTTTATAATGACAGTAATATGATTTACAGCCAAAAATAAGAGGCACTAGATCAAACTGGGCCCCCAAATTCTGACTATGAGAAGCAGACTTTGTCCTTTTTGTTACCTGAACACCTTGTGTCCTCAGCTCCTTGGAGTTTATATGAATGCAGGAGGCAAGAGCAGCAAGCAGAGGCAGTCTCTTCCCCTTCTGCAGGAACTGAAGTGAGCTTCAGTGAGCTTCTTTTTACACCACGAGCTAAAGGTAAAGCTTTCAGAGTACTGCACTGTGATGACAGGTATAAACAAGAAGAGCTTTGTATTGGAAAAATACCCCAAACCAATATGACCAGACTGAGTCTGCTCTAGCAACACTATCTCAGGGAGAGAACTGTGATGTATCCTGGGCTGTTAGTCCACCTGTAGTAGTTTATTAGCAAAAAGTATATCTTTGACTGTTGATTTTGTGACTCTCTGACAATCCTTGTGAACAGAGGAACTTACCAGGTTAAAACAAGCAAAGACAGAAAAATTGCTCTTAATACATTACAGATCCATGGGCCAAGAGGCAGGCAAAAACCAGAGGCTGTTTCTCTAGGCAATCTAACACACCCTGTGAGCATGTATGATATATTATTTATTATCCTCATATATGTAAGGATGTAAAGAGTCCATGGTAGATGCACTGCAATCTGCTCCAAGTAAAGCCATTGATAGCACTTTCTGTTTGCTCTCCATGTACTCATGTAAAAACTACAGGATGAAATATAGCACTCACCTGTGGAAGCCCACAGTGCAGTGAAGCATTGTACAAAGATTATTTACTAAAGTCTGTAGGAATTCCTGCATCAGCAGTTCTAAACTTTATATCAGTACAATAAACCCAGGACAAAGGCAGGAGACCATTAACAAGGCTCTGATGCCCAAAAGACATTTATCACGTTTTAGAAGCATTTTCCCCATCTCCCTTAGGAATCCACCCCAGTAATTTGCCTAGAGGAACACAAAGTTCACAACTCACTCACATGATGCCTGCTGTCCTTTAAAAATATTTCCCAATTAGCCTAAGAAATCCACCTCATATATTACCAGTAATTGGCACTTCCAACAGAGCTGACCTTTCAGTTTAGTGATAATAGTGAAATTTCCTGTTTGATAGCAATAATTCTGATACCCCAGACTAGCTCTAATTCATATACACCCATTTAAAGAAAACAATATCCACGGGTTGTTTTTACCATCCTCAATATTTTCTGACTCCCTCTTTTTAACAAAACAAGGTAATTACAGCACTGATGGACCCTCTCCGTAACACACAAGACTTTCCGTCTCGGGAATAGATATGTGACATGACCTCTCCCTCAATCTGAGTGGACGGATAAGCCACTTCTTGAAAATCCTTTACAAAAATACAGGTGCTTGGCCAAAGCCTACATACATTAAATGTCCTGAGCTAAGATAGCTGAAAGTCTGACTCTATAAATAAGTATAAAAATATTTAATCAAACTTCCATACTACTAATATAGTTGGAATAATGAGAATTTTGGGATGAAAGGGAGCAGTCAAACAGCATGCAACAGAGCTATGTCAGCAGGCAGATTCACTGGGGCAGGTCCTGCATGAGTAGCAGCAGGCTGAGTTGCCAGCACAAAGCTCTCCCAGCTTCCCCACTGGGCTGGGTGGCATTAAGCAGAGATACGCTTCATGCAGGAGAGATGCGTCACATCCAGGTTCATCTATGACAGCCTTCTTTTTACCTCCATGCCCTCAAAAGTGGAAGAGACAGCTTTCACCTCACAGTGACTTGAAAGGACACTGATTAAATGAATGAAGTTAAAATGCATTATTTCTTATCTGTCAATGGAATTTGCCTTGATTTTTAATTTTCCTTATTTCAACATCCTATGACTCTCCAGTGAGACATATCTTCATTTACTTGCCTTGAGAATACATTTGTAATCAAAATTATTAACTGTGTATTGTACATCCCAAAGAAAGTCTGTCATGAGCATAGATGGTTACGTTTATTAAAATAATATACCTACTTATCTAGTAGAAGCCAATAATTATGTCAGTAACATCCAAATCACTCGTGTCTGAAAGCATTTTAACATGTGCTATACAAATTCAAAATGCATACCAAGAGTGGATGAACCATGACTAATAGGTTAGTAGTAAGCGCAGAGGGAAGAAAATATGGAACAGAAGAGCATGGTGCATTCAGAGATCCCTGAATTTTTAAGGGAGATAAAAATTCAGAAACAAGAGCTGAATTCATGGCCACTTCCTGAACAGTACCCAAAATCAAAAGATGCAGAATCCAGCATTCTGATGGGCCTGGGATGAAAATACACATTTTTGATACCTAGAGCTCCTTGACAATTACACAAGATTAAGCTGCAACTTGAATTAAATCATTGTTATACCAGACTGATATTCTAATTATGCAGTCGTCTATGTCATGCAGTTTTGTAATATTTCTTTTTAAAAAAAAAAATCAAAAACTGTCACACCTACACTGCTAATGCCAGTGTATATTTACTTCTACACACACTGATAGACAGACAGGTACCTGAGTGCATATTTTGCACACTAAGGAGTTTTCTTTGGACAAGTGTTTATGTCAAGAAGATGAAATCCTGGAAAACAATACATTAAATTCTGCTTGATGCCTCCTTGGGTCTGTGAGGCTGCTGCCACATGAGGTCTGGCTGCCATGCTTTGCACCAGTCTGGGGAATCCAGCTCAAATCACCACTTGTGGTGCCACTAGTCTGCATCCCTCCAGCCTCCTGCAGGGAGCAGGCTTGGGGAATTCCTCCAGAAAAGCAGCCACCTTCCTCTGCCTCCAGCCTCTCCAGCTCACCCCCCAGATTTTTAAGGGAACATGATAAACAGCCAGGCAAACAGATGCTATCCCATTACAAAAGTTCGCAGACTTGTGAACAATCTATAGGTAGAGAGAAATCTATAGAAAAGACACAGTGGTTGGATTTGGTCGCCAATCTTTTTAGCTATAATTTATTGGTAAATGGTAAGAAGTTGAGAGGATATGAAATGCCTGAAGAGAAACCCACAAATTAATAATATACAAGTAGCTGATATAACCCAACTGCCTTGAATTACCCAATTGCACAGACTTCACAGTAGAAGTATAAAAAAATCATATAATTTTTATGAATTTCAGTTCACATCTTAGGGCTTGCTGTATTACATTTGTACCCATTTTTCTCTCCTCTTCATAGTCCCAAAGTTTTGCTTTGATTTCTGAAGTAAACAAACTCTCAAATTCACATCAAAATATGGCAAAACAAACTAGGATGTTTCACTGTTGTACGTTGCAAGTTGTATTTGGCTGGGAAGCAATGGTTCCCAAGTAATGAAACTCTTAGATTTTGAAGCAGAAATCTGGATCATTTGCAAAATGATAGAGTGTCAGAATTTTACAGTGTCAGAACAAATTAAAGGAAAGGGCACCAATGCACTTGCTTAGAGCTACTGAAAATCCTTTAGGTAAACTCTGATAGACACCTCTTCCAATAAAAGAAAAAAAAAGAATAAAACTGTCAAGCCTATGTTACGCCTCTACGGAGGTTTTCAAGGAGTGAATTTGGGACTACCTGTCAGTTGTTACAGAGACACAGGAGGAGAGTTGCTACCCTCTTTCCTTTTCCCGTTTAAGAGGGTTTTTCCTCCTTGAGCACAAATCACAGAACTGATGCTTGGGAATTTGCAATTAAGTTTTTGCTCAGCTTCTTTTGGGCATATCAACATCACGCAATGAAGTAGAGGCATGAAATTCTCCCATGAGGGGAGGTATGAAATACTCCCATGAGGACTGAGGGTGTGCAGCACTGTGTTACACTACCACTCTGCCCCAGCACACCGCAGTTGCATGTGGGCAGCTTTTCTTGGGAGCAACATGAGCTGCTCCTCAGTAATGCACCCTGCTCCTCTGCAACTTGCCTGCACCAGTGTGTCTGTGCTGTGAGGACATGCTACCGCTGATGCAGCATCTCTGTTACTCGTGTAAGTAGGAAGTCACTATTTAATAATTAAATTAGTATAATGTCTCAGGAGTCTTCATGGTAAGTCGCTCAAAAAGTGTGGTTAGGCTTTATCACCTACAAAACTTGGTATAAAATCTTTGCAGTGCCTACTGAAGTCTCTCCTTCAGTTTCAGTTACTAGGTCACTTACATAATTTCAGTTTCCAGTTGAAATAGAATGTTCCCATCTCCACACACTTAAAGCTTGTTCAAAAAGCTCAGTGGAGCCAAAGTAGTTTCTAGATTGACTTCAATATTTTCTCAATTGTGGCCTAAATTAAAACATGTAAAAATAGCAAACAATTATTCTTTTCTCCAGATCCACCTTCTGCATTTGTGTTTCAAGCTAGGGGTGGGTGGTTGATTCAACGGCAGTTCCCTATGAAAGCACTGTCCTCCAAAAAGTCCTAATAGCATGATTTTAAAAAGTTGATAAAGTCATTCTAGTACAGACAGCCTTACTGACATTCTGAAGTTGTGAAAAATTAATCATTTACTTTACATCCATTTGTTCCTGCAATGTACAAATGAAGGCACATGAAGAATAAAGTCATTAAATGCCAACAAATAAACCCCGTGGTATGAAACCACTGCTAAATTAGATCATTCAGCTGTGCACTTTACAAACGATTAAAAACATTTCCTCATCTTCAAGAACAGAAAGTGGGACGTAGCTCAAAAAAGCAGGATTGAAGATAGAATTTGATTTGAAGTCTTTCTCATCCAAGGGGATTTAAAACAACTTGTTTAAAGGGTAACAACATTCATTAAAATGTAGTGAAAGCTTCCAGCAAAAGTTTTAAGTAACATCTGAATACCTCTAGAATAAAAGAGAGATTAGTAGATCTGGAAAGCCACATAAACTATTTCATGTGCTCCTGCTGCTTCTTAGTAACCGATGTGATTAGTATCTTTTCTACACTGGAAGTGATTTTTGAGTAATTTTTATTACTATTTTTATTTT
>VZRW01002253.1:0-14504 GCA_013398125.1 Aegotheles bennettii
CTCTCCCTATGCAGGGCTCTATGTTCTTCTATTTGCTTTTCAATCACCCTTGAGAGAGAAAATAATTTTAAAAGAATTTCAGTATTGCTGTTACATAGACCTAGTTAATTACAATTTTTAATGAAAATTAAATGATTAGTTATAAAAAATTTAAATTACTACTTCCAAGGATTATCAGTTTATAAGAAACCATGGTTTAAACCCCTAAATTTTACACTGAAGCAGCTTGTGCATCAACACAAATTCCTTTCTGCTGACATCAGTGTTGTGAATAGCAACCTCAGCAAGCACAATGTACAGGGAAATAATACTTTTAACTGCTGGCAGCTATTTCTTCTTTGGACACCTGTCCAAGTGTTTTTTAAACTTTTTAAAGATACGTAGCCATCTCTGTCTTCCAATCTGTCCCTGCACCACCTGCCTTAGCCTGAGCCTTGAGGTTTTTAGCAACTACCAAAAACTCAGTCTATTCTGCAATTAAAGGATGGCTGAACAAATGTAAATCTTGCTTTATAGCAAGTATTCCTAGCATTTCTCCAGGAAAAAGTTAAGTATTTCAGATTCCACAATGTCCTTTTTTCTCCCTTCTGCTTCAGGTAGATGTAAATTTTGTTATTTGAAAAGAGGAGTTTCTCAGGTAATCCCATTGATTCTAACCAACAATGTTAACCTCTGTGGTTATAACTTTTTTTAGAATAATCTTCATCTGTTTTTTTTTAATGGATACATTTTCATTAATTAATGGGGGAAATTATGATGGGCCTCATGAAAAATACCAGTGGAATGAACCTGTGTGTTGTGCATTGTGTTTGCATTCTAAAGATATTATTAAATATTTTTTGTTAATATTCTTCAGCATGTCAAGTTCTCAGATAGTAAGAGACCAAATTTTGTCTCTTTTTGACAAAACATGAAAAGATCTCTCAGCAGCAATTAGTTGTTAATGTTTAATAAAAATAGATTGGTTATCTTTAAAACCAGAATAAAACAATTGACAAGGTGTAATTTTCACATGTAGCAAAAAAGGAATTTTGACATGAGTGATATTTTTAGTGCATCAAGTATATATTAAATGCATGGTAACAGTTACTTATGAAAATATTTTTATCACTTACTGATTTAAGTATTTTTACCTCCCTAGATTGTTTGGGCTGCATCATAGAACTGAATTATTTGGAGAGGTTTTGGTATCTGTTATGTTCAGCTCTTTTTGTCAGATAAATGTGTGGGGAGAAAGAGTGTACACCGTATCAATGTGTTGATAATTACATTAGATTAATGATCAGCAGAATTCTGACTCTTTTCACTACCTGTGATTGTACGGCACATCCTGTACTTAATGCTTCTGCTCAAATGATACACTAATTGGTGTGACAGAATTATGTTTATTTGCCATAGATTAAAAAAAGCAAGTAAAGATCAAATTCACCTGATAAAAATGAAATAGTGTATTTACACTCAATTTCTTTCTAGAAATCAGGTAACAAAATACTTCATTGTTTAATTTTGAAAAGTAAGAACCAAAGTGTAGTATTTTTGAGATTCTCAGGGATAAATGGCCTGGGATCTTTAACAGCCTTTTCTGTATGTCCATCTGTAGAAGGTTAATTATTTTTCCTGGAGGTTTGCATACAATGGTGTTGCTATGTTGAAATACAGATAGATGTACAGAGTAATAAATTCAAATCAATTTAAACTACATTATTGTGTCCTCTATAATTCTAACTGAAATATCCTTCAGATCTTTCATAAATTTACTAATGGATTTTTAGTCACAACTAAATATTTGAGAGGAACTTGTTGTATGTCAAATACTGTTCATTTGTCTCAATCTAATGTTCCATGAAGGCAAGAGACTTGGTTGGTTTTGAGTTTTCACTCAATTTTGCTAAGTGCTGTTGTCAGAAATTGATCCATTAGGCAAGATTTATTTCACTCTGGGAGTATTTATTATTGCAAATATAATATTTTCAATATATGAAACAATATTTCAGTTATTATTATATGACCTTAGCTTTCACATTTCTAAATTTTCTTTACAACATGGCCAGAAAGAATATGCATATTGAAATACTTCATAAATACATGCTTCTACTCCACTAGATCTCTCTACAAATTTCAGAAATCTTTGCCACATATTAGCTCTCTTAAGGGTATAGTTGCTGGTTTTGTCCTTCTGTTCCTCATTTCTAACATGGGGATAATCAAAGATCCATACAACACAATGGAATTTTGAACTTAATTCTGTTCAAGTATGAAACTTACCCAGAACAGTACCTGGAAAGTATATCAATAGTTTACTTAAGCTGTACAGGTAGGAAAAGGGAAAGAGAATGCAGAAATTGCAGATGACTTCAAATGAGACATACATTAGATGGAACATGAATGAAAATCTAATATATAATAAATGCTACAAATCATCCAATTTAAAATAAGTATATAAAACACAAAATACCCACATGCTGCTCATATATGTAGATCTATGATCTTTCAGTAATACCTTTCTGTGAAAACTGAACAACTTATAAAATCATGTTTATGAATTGCAGCTGAATAGGCTAGTTATGACTGACCACCAGAGACATGTACTACAGCTCATCATATAAAGGAACATCTTTCTGCTAGGAATTTCCTGTTCAGAACTTGATGCAATAATGGTAATCATTAAGAGCTAAATTCTGCATTCAATTACCTGCATGCCCAGATGCTATTCCCACTAGAATTATTACATACCTGCATCTCTATGTACAAATACAACATAAATTTGACTGCATTATTTAATTTGGATGTCGTTAAAGAAAATTTAATAGCTATGATTCCAAAAGAGTGCATTTCAAATCCTTGGAATGAAGCCAAGATTATAGCACAGAAAATCTTCAGCAGGAAGAGTAGACGTAAGGGGAGGGGTGTGAACTTCAGCTAGCTCCTTTTTTCCAAGTCTGCGAACTGGTGGTCCAGTTTTCCCACTGCATCTTTGGAAACAGGAAGAGTAACTGTATGATAGCAGTATGATATTGCATCAGTGTACATCAGTTGTGGACAAGGAATCATGAACTCATACCATACCGCTTTTCTGAGAAATAAATTAACGCTTCCACCTCCCCAGTTTTCTGTAGTAAGTAAAATTAAAGGAAATTCATATGACCAAACTATACTACATGGATTGGAGCCTAAATTATATCTGATGCTAACACTCACTCATTTGAAGACAGTAACAGAAGCTAAATTCAATTGCTGTCATAGCCATTGGAATGTGGCCAAATACATACTGCGGACCCTGCTGCTGGAATAGAACATGTTCTCAGAAGAAGCAGGAAGTATGACTTCTTTGGAGCTGTTTTAATGGGGGAATTTAAAAAAAGTACTTGGGGAAAAAAAAAAAAAAAAGAAGAAGGAAAAGACTTGCACTTTGGGAGCCCCCAGGTCTGCAGAATTAATGTGAATATGGGAAATGTGAAAACTTTCTGCTTTTCCCATCAAAGAAGAATTGTGAATGGATCTTCTCTGATGAACCACTTTGGAGAGAGTCTTCCTCCATGGATGTACTTAGGAAAGGGGAGTATAAATTTCCTGATTTTATTGTGTTGTGCAGTTTCAGGTGGTACTGACTCTGAAATAATGACATAAATAAAGATTTTGCCTAGCTCACTTTGACTTCAGGTGAGTGACTTTAGGGTTTGATTTGACCCTCTGATTTCATTACTTTATCTATCTCTGAAATTTGTACTGCATTTTGCATACTGCAAAATTTCAGTGCTACCTTGGATGTGATTTAACCACTATAGTAATTATATTTCCAAGATGCACTTGGCTCTATTCCACTGAAAGTCCAGCTGGTTTGGACTGCATTCAGTTCTTTCAGGATTTGGTGCCATATAGCTGAACTCCATTTTATAACTGCTTTGGACACCTTTCTTCACAGTACTGCATTTAATATTCTGGGCTACCCTTGATTACATCTACAATCCTAACCATATATACTGGTCTAAAAGCTCATCTAGAACAGAAGCTAAGATTCTGCAAATATTGCTTCTGAACTTTTTGAGACAGATGAGTATATTTTTTTGCTGTACACTATACACTTTTCCTATTGTAAGGGCACTGACTTTTTTAAAAAAAAATATTTCAAAGTCAATTGCTTATTTTAAAATTATTGTCTTTGTAGTTTCCATAATTGAAGAGGAGGAAAATTCAGTGTCATCTCCTTGGATGCTTATGAAGCACAGGAAGACAAGGGTTGTAAAGAACACTTTTGTAAGATCAAGTCATAAGAGGACGAGCAGTTAAAACAAATAAATCTTCAAAAAGTGTGAATTCAGCCTTGAGTGTGCATGACGTATGTCTGTATGTTCAGATACATTATTTTGCAGGTGCTATTATTTTGTGAGAGGTGCAGAGTACATGATCTTTGTGCAGAGAGGAAAAACATCTGTTCCCAACAGTGGAGTCTAAAGGCATCATGATAAGCATGCATTCACATTGTTTTATCTCCCTCGTGCTCTGAGTTGCCTGCATAAAGGACAATGGGTTTTCCTGCGAGTATTTTCCATTCCTGAAGTTGTGTAATTGCAAAGTTACAAGGGCTAAGGAAAACACATACTTAGAAAATGAACTCGCAGAAATGCCTATCTTGGCAGAGCAGCAGAAAATGAAAGCATTTACTGTGAAGAGATACAGCAGTTCTTTTCACTTCATGCTGTATAGAAGCCAAGGATTTGCATCTTGCTTTGTCTTTGTCTGATAGCAATTTGGCAAAGAAAATCTGTACTCAGTGGAAATGCATTATAGGTAATCTCTCTACTTTAGTCTCTGTTCAGTGCTTTGTGGCCACTGACTGCTGTTCCTTTTTCATGCATGACTTCGAGCATGATAGAAATCTGAGCAGCAGCTTTGTTTGAACTTGTGATTGGGGATGGGGACGTGTGTCCTGTGCACTCATCTTCGAGCATTCAGGCCTGGCCTTCCAGCAGATCAATGGGCCTTCTGCTTTTGAACAACATCATCCCCTTCTCAGGAAGCTGTAGAGAGTAATGATGTTGCCCCTTTTCTCCAAACTAGAGGAACCCATAGTCCCTAGCCATATGCCTTCCAGTCCTCTTCTCCAGCTTCAATTCACTAGAATTGAAGAGATTCTTACAACAACAATTTCTCTTTAACAGTAAAACTATTGATACACCTTAGATGTTTTGTCTGTTCCTAAGAACTTTTTAATACATTTTTTCTTGGATAACAGCCCACAGTTCAAGAAGGACATGGAACTGCTTGAGAGAGTCCAGCACAGAGCCACAAGGATGATTAAGGGAGTGGAACATCTCCCTTATGAGGAAAGGCTGAGGGAGCTGGGTCTCTTTAGCTTGGAGAAAAGGAGACTGAGGGGTGACCTCATCCATGTTTACAAATATGTAAAGGGTAAGTGTCAGGATGATGGAGCCAGGCTTTTTTCAGTAATGACCAATGATAGGACAAGGGGCAATAGTTGCAAACTGGAGCATAGGAGGTTCCATGTGAGTATCAGGAGAAACTTTTTCACTGTGAGAGTGGCAGAGCACTGGAACAGGCTGCCCAGAGAGGTTGTGGAGTCTCCTTGGCTGGAGACATTCAAAACCCGCCTGGATGCGTTCCTGTGTGATGTACTCTAGGTGACCCTGCTCTGGCAGGGGGGTTGGACTAGATGATCTTTCGAGGTCCCTTCCAACCCCTAGAATTCTGTGATTCTGTGATTCTGTGACAGCCATTGGACATCAACATACGAGTATAAGGTATTATAATACAGGCTGGGATAACCCAGTGCTGGTTTGAGCATCTTGGTGGGTGACTGAGTGGCTAAGAATATATGAAAACCTCATTAACCCATGCATGAACAGAGAAACAAGATGTAAAATGTGTCTGTCTCTCTTGACCTACACTTACACTGCAACCGTAAATTCTGTACTTATGATATATGGAAAATGGTATAGGCACTACTCAGGCAAAGACTGAGTGGAATTCTGTTTCTGGCTCTGTGTTGTAAGGATCTTTGCACAAGGGAACAGAAAACTAAGAAGGGAGAACATGCACAGGACAGAAAGAAGCTGTGTATCATAAGTATGAACACTAATTTGATCAAAATGGTATATTGTCTGTAATGCAGAATTATTCTGTATGCATCGTTGTGGTTTTGCACCACGCAAAGCCCTTTCATTTGCAGAGGTTAGCTTCTATCATTGTAAATTGTAAATTATCACTGTAAACCTTGTTCTTTTTCAGTCACAAATGGAACAAGTAATACGTTTACAGATTATTCATTTAGAAATAGCTTAACATTAGGAACGTATGTGAACATCATTATCCTGTGCATGAGTCGAGGAAAAACAGGTTACATAAAGACCTGAGAAGCAAGCATTTTTAGTCAAATAATGTGTACTCATCCAAAATCTTAAAATTCAAAATCCTGAATGTGAAAGTGAAAATGCAGTCTAACTTACTTTTTGGTGTTAGCTTTGCTACTGATACAGTTCTCTATGAGAGGCCTCAAAACAGAGAATGATTTAACATCCGAAATAGACTTCAATGCACAGATTTGAAGTAAATGTTCAGCACACTGGGGTTTTGGTGTTTGATCCAGTTTCTTTTTGTTTTAGTAGGGATATTATTTTCTGTGTGAATTTGTATTATTTCTTTGTGAGCTTCCTGGGAATTTATAAAAAACCTGTGATAAATCAGTAGGCTGACACAGTTATTCTATAAATTTTCCAGTTCATTAATGTTGGAATACTTAATAAATTATATAGTTTACATTAAGGGATTTCATATACAGTTATAAACTCCTGTAGACGTATTTCCACAGCAGGAGAATCCTTAGATAGAAATATCTTTTATTTTCCTAAGGCACTTTAATTCATCTGAAATGATGCTTACAATTAAAGTCTATTTTCCTAAAGTATTCCATTAGTTTAAGTTTACTGAACTACCTAAGAGAGCTTAGAGGTTTGTAAATAATAACATGATCATCTAAGAAAAGGGATTGGGACATTGCTGAGACTAACTAAATTAACCTTTTTCCATCTTCTTATTGTGGCCGACACCAGGAAATGAATGTTCAGAGTGGAATGAGGTAAAAATTTTTTAGTGAAATACAGGGTATTTCAAAAAGATAGACCCAATTTCAAATGAAGGTCCATTTCAAATGGGCCCATCTTTTCGAAACACCTTGCAGTTTGACAAAAGGTAGCAAGAGTGTAGTAAAATCATGCAAAGGACAAGGTATTTCTGCCAGCAGACTCTCCAGGACTGTTTCCTGCTTGAGTTCCATAGCAGTCTGATCCAGTGAGCCCAGCTACAATTTTAATACTGTTCATGATTCCTGTGATGACAGAATAATTATGTTCTATGGAAATCCTTAGCTTTTAAAAGGTAAGTCTAAATCAAAATTAGAAATACAGAAATTATCATGGGCTGGTAACTTCTGTTGCTGCACAGACCTACTTAAAGATAGTGAGATTAAGATTACGAAAATCAGTGATTCAAAATGGAGAGATTTGCTGGCGTTTTGACCGTGAGCTATTATGTGAAATACTGATTACCTCATGAGATAGATGAAGATGTTAAAGAGCTGCGGATGAATTGCAAAAGGATAATAACACAGCCTGGATCAAGAAAAAAAAGTATCAGGAGTTTGGTATTAAATACACAAAATTAATTGTCACAGTATACTGTTGCTACCAAGAACTTTATGGACTTTTATTAATGGACTACTTTTTTGTATAAGTCTGAAATAATATCTGGAATTAAAACAGTTCATGCTGAAGAAACAGAACGGAAGAAAAATTGAGAAGGATACAAAACTTCATGTTTATGGCTTTAAGACAGTCTCTGATTAAGATTTGGTAAAACTTGATAAAGGATCAGATTTCCTCCAATCTGATTATTGTGAGAGTTTTTCTCCACCTGTTTCTGATATACTTTTTACTGCTCACTACCCAACACTGCAATAGCTAATTATAGATTTGCTCTAGTGTGGAAATCACCTAACTAATTTCTTTGATAAATGTAGTGTAGGTTTTTTTTTTTAAGAAGGTGACATTTGCCAAATATTTTTTTCTTTTATTTTGTTTTCCATTTTTCTGCTGTGTGTGTAGATAGATGTATCAATTACAGACAATTCCGACTCACCACTGAAGAATTTACAAAGATATAAACAGCTGCAGTCTAACTCTTAAGGCTATGCAGTGGGGAAATTATATGATCATGTCCCAGCATTTCTCATTTTATCTTTGATTCAAATAATCATCTCACCCTTTAAGTCTCAGATGAGCCTAGAAAAAATATCTTGCTATTATTTGAATGCATACTTCCTCTTCATTTAATTCTGTTCTAAATTAAGTGGTTCTTGCTGTACTGTTGCTACCGTGAAGACCTAAGCTGACAGAGCTACAGACTTATGCTACAAACTATGTTTAAAGAAAGTAGATACTCTTCCTTGTACATTTAAAACTTTATGTTTTTTCTCCTGTCAACCATAGGTGTCAGAAAAGCTAGCAACAACAGTTACAGGAATAACACTAATTTGGTTCTAAGGATATTTCATATAGTAAGTTATCGCTGCTAGGGCTGTAAAGTACATTGTAAGTGATAAAAATACAGTTAGAAAAATGCTAAGAAATGGCTAGGTTTGAAAGGTTTTAAAAGGGATGTGAAAGTAAAGAATCAAGATTGTACAATGATGTATTAAATTTATAATTTTAAGAATAAATGGAAAAAATTGTGTGTAGAGGAAAAACTTAGATGTATTTTCTTAGACTGGGACAACTTAAATATCAGTAACAATTATTTTTTTTCTTCTCAAAAAAATTTAAAAATGAAAATTCATCATATTTCTACCTCTTCATGAAAATGCCCCCAATAACATAAATATGGTGATCTATCTAAAACAGTGAATGTTTATTATAATGTGAAATTATTGATACAGCATTTAGAGATGCTTTGGGGAGTCCTATATAGATAGATTAATGTATTGTATAATAGATACAGCTTTTGCCTCTAATAGAGTTAAGATGTGGTCTAGGTAAGTTTTAAAGTGAAGAGACTGTGTTATACACTCCAGCAAGGAACAAGAAATAAATAGGTAAGGTCCTGAGGGTTAGAATGTCTTCTAGATTTGTAGGAGAGAAAAGATTTGAGATCCCAGAAGGGTATTGCAAGGCTAATCTTTTCCTTAGTAAGAATTTATCTTTTTACCTATAATGAATATTTACATTCGTTATTCTAGCTTTCAGACAATTCTGTAGTCAACATGTACAGCAATGCTGCCTAGTAAATGACAACAGGTCTAATTACTTTTGTGGATTTAAAGACTAGACAAGTCTGGATTGAAGAAAACCCAGTAAACATTTAGTATTGAATGCTAAATTAATTTAATATTTTACTAGTATTTCAAGCTGGTTTTAAAGTTCTATTAGCTATAAATTATACAGTGTAGTTTATTTTGTATTAGTTACATGCATTTAAAGACTGAACTAAGATTTAAGCATGCTATGCCCAACCCAGAGCAAGACAGTAACTTTTCAGCAGTATATATGAATGTGTATATATATGTACATGTGTATACGTGTATAGTGGTTTGTGATTACAATACAGTATGTTTAAATCTTCAGATGAAGATTTTTCTATGTTGTTATTAACTGATCAGGTGTAAATTTATTCTCATAAATCCTCTGTTAACTTCCTAAATTAGGAAAACATGCTTTGAAACACCTACTATAATTATTTTTTCTGCATAACTTATGTTTTCCTTGAGAACAGTCACACAGCATTATGCACTACAGTGGTATTTAGGTATTAAATATGTAGACAGATTTGGGAGAAATAGATTAAATAAAGGCTGGTAAAACTAGCATTCATCTTACTACAAAATAGATTCACCTTGAAACTTCTTCTACCTTTCTACCTTTTCACAACAACTGAAGAATATTGATAGTCTTATTTAGTTAAACATTTGGAATACAGCGAATTGTCTTTGCATTAACATCGTGTCTTTAAAGAATAAGGGTATCTGCCTAAAAGAATGACTAGTTGTTGATATAAGTTTATGGAAAACTGAAAGGCATGGCTAGTTCTTCAAGATATAAGGCATGGCCTTCCAAAACCATTTCCAGTTTGCATTCTGCTAGGCTAGGACCAGATGTGTTTCTTCTATGTCACTGCAGTTAGTGTTCAAGTTAACATGATCTTAATTATCTTGATTTAATAAGAACCAGATCAGTATCTACACCAGAACAGACAAATCTCTTTGATTGTGCATCTGTAAAATGATTAGATTTGAAAGGAATTCCATTCAGGAAATAACATAAAGGAGGACAATTTTTTATATAATACGTAATTTTATAATTTCTAGGTTTGCGGAATAATCTATTATCTTCCATAATTTAGGACATTCTCAAGCATGTCTTATAGTGAGGTAAAAAATAGTAGAATTGTTTGTTTTATCACAGATGGATTTTATGTCCGGTATTAATGATTAAATGCATCATTGAACAAAGGTAAAACTGTACTGGATTTATTTATATGAATTTGGAGTCAATTCTTAGGGGTTTTTTTACTGACAAGAAGGGTCACAACATGTTAAGAGTCTCATATACTAAGAAAGCAAGAATTTAAACTCCTGATCTCAGCTTCCTTTGAACTGATGGGTAACAGGATTTTTCATGTTCATTGCTGTCCAGACTGGGGAAGATCTGTTGACCATTGATTTATTTCTGTTAAAGAACTTACTCTTCCTCAGGTTCTCTCATTACTGACTTCAGAGAAACTATGTTCAAGCAGGAAAAGTCCTCGTCCACCAGACTGGAAAGATCTGTAACAGCTTCTGTTGTTCTCAGAAAAGGGATCCAGATGTGGTTATCAATGGTAGGTAGAGGCTTCCCACTTACAAACACAGTTCTTGGGCTGAAATACATCCACATGCATTCTGAAAATATAGATAAAGGGCTGAGGTCTGAGACACAGAGGGCTTTTCTTGTCCTTGTATGATGCTGTGGATAGAGTCCTATGAAGGAGGGAAGCCTTAAGACCTGTTGCCATGGGTCCTATTGTGTATATCCTTTTACTGCCACGGCAAGGAGATTACTGCCAGTAGTTCTGCATTGTTTTAGTAGCACAAGTATAGGTAAAGGCTGGATGGAGCATTTGTGGCCTTATGGTACTTGAGACTTCCAGAAACACTTTCAATTTCCTTCTTATAAATTTGAACATTTTAATGATTTAAGGAACCAAGTAATAAGTTTGTATCAAAATGGGGCACCACAGCTATCCCAGGAACAAATAACAGAGCTATTGCCATGATAGAAAGTTAAAATCTCCTTGCCTGACAAGCTGAACTCATCAAAGAACATAACTGTCAATTAACAAGAAAATGTATATATTGTAATAATTTAGATAGAAGCAGTATGAGAACTGGAGGTTGCAGAACAAACACAGACCTGAAAAATACACTGACATAGTTAAAATTAACAAGAAGAGCACCCTAAAGAAATTAAACTGTAACTTAAAAATATTTTCCATGTGTAGAGAAGGCAGAGGAAGGATTCAGACTATAATGAATTAACAAAGTTTTACAGTAAAGAAAAGAGAGACTATGATGCTTCACTCTCTTACTTGAAACAGTGTTGCAGTAGCCAGTTTGAAACCAAACAAAGAGTTTGAATGAAAATTTTGGTAAAATCATAAATAAAGTCATAAATGGCATAATCCTGCAAAAGTGAAATGATGAAGAGAGAAACTCTTCACAAAAGATAAGAATGAAAACAAAATATTGTCTGGAATGTCAGAAATTTTGAACACTGTCAGTGAGCTGTAATTTTGCTAATTTAAAAGATTCACTGATATGTGACAAAATAATTTTGGGTGTATAAGACTTACTCCCACACGACTATTTACTATGAGAACTCAGGAGAAAAATCTAGCACGTCTCTAAAACTATGCAGGTGGAAAAGGAATGACATTATTTTTTACAGGAGACAAGGCACAGGGCATGAAAATGGAATATATGTGTAAATTCTCTTATATGTTATTTAAATCAGGGTCAAGAAATGCAAGTTTGTTAAATTTTTTTTTGCTTATAAAGAGCAGTGTTCAACAAGTAGACAAAGTGAGGGTGAAAAGTGCATGCATACTGTAGCAGTTTTAGAACAGAACAGACTGTTCTCCATTAAAAAGTCAAAGGATGAGTGGGTATACAGAAGAAACAGCAGGATTGCCCAGTGGTAAAGGTAACTTGTGATCCTAAATGCATTCAAGATATGAATGCAGGTGAATGATTTGATTTTTATAAATAAACAATGATAACTCTTGTCATTAGTGATTTTAAGTAATAACTAAAGTGTCACAGACTACCTAAAAACTCTAATAAAGTATTGATAGTTTAAACGTGAAAATGGAAAAAACATCAGTCAGAAATAATGTAAAATATGAATTGAGATTAAATTGAAGGTCAAGTGTACATTTCTAATAAAGAACCTCAAAATTCAAAACTGAATAGATGAGAACGACAACTGAAGGTGAATCATCCATTACGTTGCTCTGGAGTTCAGAACATCAGCACAGTGAATATAAGGTAAAGAAAAAGATTTGCAGCAGAGGAATTGTACAGATTTCCAGCAGAGTTAGCCTGATTCATTTTAGGTTGAGGGGACCTCAAAAGCAAACTGCAACATACGCATGGGTGCCTAAGAAGATGGCTTATTAGAATTTTTATACAACCCCAAAGAACTGAATCAGATTATTCAGAAAATAACTATAAATTATCTTAAAAAGCACAGTACTTTTGACAATGGATGCTAAGAGATATAAAAGCATCTTTGCAGTCTAATATAAAATATTACAGTATTATAACCTAAAATGATGATCAATTTTATTACCTTGGTATGTCAAAGCATCAGTATTATTTGGAGTCACATTGAGCTGAGTCATTTCATGTAATGCATAAAAGCTGAATCTGTTTTCCACTAGAGGATTCAGGAAGCTCTGCTCTCATACTCCTTTCTCAGCTACATGCTTACCTACCAGCAGCATAGCGGTTTCCTCACAGGGTATACATGGAGAAACCTCTTCTTTTCTACCCCATGCCTTTGCCAAGCCTGAGTAACTAGGCAAGGTTCAAAGACACTGAAGAGACACTGAAGGGGAGGGACTCCCTACCACCAGTCAGGCTGCCCTGATAAAATGCTGCCATTCCTGTGCTCTGCAAAATTCAAGCACTTATTCAAGCACTTATTCAAGCACTTATCTTATTTGATACTTTTTCTTTCTTTCCCTTCCCTGTTTTGGCCTCTGATAACTGCAGCATAGCAAGGTAGATATGGAGCTTGTTGGTGCCTACAAATGTGTGTGCTGGTCCAACGTGTTCCATTCAGTCTTGTCTGGAGAGTAATGGAAGTCACAATTCTGCTGTGACCATGCAGTGTTCTTTCTGCTGCCATAGTAGAAGTGGCTGGATTTGCACACCATACTGACACTTAACTGTATCATTGTTTCATTCTCACTCTACAAACATTCTAGATGATAGCTCCTACAGTGCATTCTAATATGAACAAATGTTTGTGTTTTTTAATGCCAAATGCAGTATGTCAGAACTACAAAACAGTATGCTGTTTGGACCACTGTATGACTAATTAAGAAATTATCAGAGTTACTTGCCTCTCTTAGAAAAAGTATTATAATGAGCAGTATAGTTCATTCTTTCTATTGGAATTCAACTAAAAAAAAATAATTTATTTTTTTTTCTAGTAGAAATTATTACTGCTGGGAGTAGTTGCTGAATCACCATCTCTAGTTAGAGTTACTGTAGTTGCAGTTGCTGGATACAACATTTTCTAAACAATGAGAGACTGCCCCTCCCTTCCTGGGTCTTTTGCATACAAGTTCAAAACTGGTTAGCTTATTAAGCAGCATGTCATGTCCTGTATTTTGACACTTCTTTCTCATTTTTGTAGACACTGACTGTATCAGTTTGTGTGTTCAAGGTCCCTTAACACATCTGTGGTGAGACTTTTAGTTTACTTTTATCATTAGAGAAGAAAATAATTTGTGAAGACTGAAACTTTTCAAACAAATGTAGGAGAGAGCTGGTGAGTCATTCACAGAGGATTACCCTGGATATGAAACTGGATTTCTGGTTAAAAGAATTCAATTCCTGGCTCTTGTCTCCTCTCCACAAGCACTGGAGGCTGACCTGCTAGAGAGCAGTGTAGGAGAAAGGGACCTGGGGGTCCTGGTGGACAGGAGGATGACCATGAGCCAGCAATGTGCCCTTGTGGCCAAGAAGGCCGATGGCATCCTGGGGTGCATTAGAAAGGGGGTGGTTAGTAGGTCGAGAGAGGTTCTCCTCCCCCTCTATTCTGCCTTGGTGAGGCCACATCTGGAGTATTGTGTCCAGTTCTGGGCCCCACAGTTCAAGAAGGACATGGAACTGCTTGAGAGAGTCCAGCGCAGAGCCACTAAGATGATGAAGGGAGTGGAACATCTCCCTT
>VZRW01002253.1:14686-26432 GCA_013398125.1 Aegotheles bennettii
ACATTCAAAACCCGCCTGGATGCGTTCCTGTGTGATGTACTCTAGGTGACCCTGCTCTGGCAGGGGGGTTGGACTAGATGATCTTTCGAGGTCCCTTCCAACCCCTAGGATTCTGTGATTCTGTGATTGTGCTATTCTGTTCTATATTTAATTTGAACAAGTACTAGCCAATAACTTGTCTACTTAGATGAAGATTGAGTCTGTGCCCACCCACTTTTTAAGAAATTAGTTGTGAGTAATGATCTGTTTCAGCAGGAGAAATTGAGAAAGACCTACCCAAGCACAGCCAATACTTTAGTGAAGTCCATCTGAGAGAAGAGCAAGTGAGTGAAGGCCTGATGTTTTATGACTGTTGTTCTGTGATGGATGGATACTGGCTCATTAATCAAAGCAGGCCAGGAAGGTGAGGAGGGAAATTTCTTTCCATTTAAGAGAGCGAATAGAAGATCATAGAGCCCTGCATAGGGAGAGGTGATGAGCCATCTGAGACCTTATGGCTTGGGGATAGTGGGCAGAGCAACATCAGCCATGCTGCGGTAGGGCACTGCTACAGATATCCTGCTGAGGAAGAAATAACAGACAAGCAGATAAACTGGAAGAAGTCTCACATTCAGAGGTCCTAGTCCTCCTGGGGGCTTTAACCACCCTGGTATCTGCTGGAAGGATGCCACAGCAAGGCACGTGCAACCTAGGAGGTTTCTGGGGGTCTGCTGCTGAATAGACCAGGAGACCTGATGACAAAGGCAGGGAAATCTCCAAACTACCCAAAGTACAGACTGGAGGTTGTGACCTGGAAAGCAGCTGGGCAGAAAAGTACCTGGGCATCCTGGTGGACAACAAGCTCAACATGAGTCAGCAGTGTGTTCTTGCAGCAAAAATAAAAAGCCCAGAGCATGTGGGACAGCATTAGGAAAAGCACTGACAGTCCGTGAAGAAGAGTGGTCCTTTCCCCCTACTTGGCCCTAGTGAAAGAACATCGAGAGTGCTGTGTTGTGTTTTGGGCTCCCCACTACAAGGAAAACGTAGCCATTCTTAAGTGCAGTAAAATCCTACCACTGGGAGTATGTTGACAACTGGTCTAACACAAATACCTATGGGGAAATGAGGAGGAAAAAAGCTGTAATGAAAGTTTATTTACATGCTTCCCCATCTTACTAATTTCCTTAAAATAGACCGCATTACATACTGGGTCATTTTTGTGAAGAAACATTGAACTGGTGTTCAGTTGAGGAGCAGTTCATAGTTATTATTTGTATTCATAACCTGAACTGCAGGCATGGTGACTACAAAGCATATTTCAAATTCTTATGGGAATGTTAAATGTTAATATCTTTTAAGCTGTTACATTTATATTACTGTAAACACATTTCCTAAGTATATACTGTTTCCCGTTGATACAGTCCTGGACATAGTCTCCTTTCATTTTGCATGGGCATGAAGGTAACTATGTTCCTAGAGAACACAGAAGGATACTTTTGAAATACAGGGTAAGTTGTTTCAGTGTCTACTGAAACAAGGCTTCTGAAATGGAGGAAAGCTGCCTTCTTACTATTTTAATTTTCTCTAGGAAGGGACTGAACGAAATGAAAAATTAATTTGTGAAGCATAATAAGGCAATTCAAATGTAAGAGTTCCAGTCAGGCCCTGCAGACCAGATGGCTTTTAATTTTCTGGCAATGATTTCAATTGGAAGTCAGGATGTAAACTTCTTTTTTAATCAATTTTAGGCAACTGAGGTTTTTTTCTAATCATATAAACAGCTGCACACTGGAAGCATCTCAGCATCAGTGTTGCACTGTACAGTACACATTAGCCAGGACAACTAAAACCATAAACCACAATAATCTTAAGCAAAGTTGTAGACCACTACTGACTACTTTAAAGACTAAAAAGTTTGGCGTTTTATGAATGTTTTACATCCTACCTCTCCATTTCTGCAATAAAATTTATAAAAATCACAGAATCACAGAATCACAGAATCACAGAATCCTAGGAGTTGGAAGGGACCTCGAAAGATCATCTAGTCCAACCCCCCTGCCAGAGCAGGGTCACCTAGAGTACATCACACAGGAACACATCCAGGAGGGGTTTGAATGTCTCCAGCCAAGGAGACTCCACAACCTCTCTGGGCAGCCTGTTCCAGTGCTCTGCCACTCTCACAGTGAAAAAGTTTCTCCTGATATTCACATGGAACCTCCTATGATCCAGTTTGCATCCATTGCCCCTTGTCCTATCATTGGTCATTACTGAAAAAAGCTTGGCTCCATCGTCCTGACCCTCACCCTTTACATATTTGTAACCATGGATGAGGTCACCCCTCAGTCTCCTTTTCTCCAAGCTAAAGAGACCCAGCTCCCTCAGCCTTTCCTCATAAGGGAGATGTTCCACTCCCTTAATCATCTTTGTGGCTCTGTGCTGGACTCTCTCAAGCAGTTCCACGTCCTTCTTGAACTGTGGGGCCCAGAACTGGACACAATACTGCAGATGTGGCCTCACCAAGGCAGAATAGAGGGGGAGGAGAACCTCTCTCGACCTACCAACCACCCCCTTTCTAATGCACCCCAGGATGCCATTGGCCTTCTTGGCCACAAGGGCACATTGCTGGCTCATGGTCATCCTCCTGTCCACCAGGACCCCCAGATCCCTTTCTCCTACACTGCTCTCCAGCAGGTCAGCCCCCAGCCTGTACTGGTGTAAGGTGTTGTTCTTCCCCAGATGCAAAACTCTGCACTTGCTCTTGTTGAATTTCATTAAGTTTCTCCCCGCCCAACTCTCCAGCCTATCAAGGTCTCGCTGAATGGCAGCACAACCCTCTGGTGTGTCAGCCACTCCTCCCAGTTTAGTGTCATCAATGACCAAAAATATCAAAAATGTCAAAAATGACCAAACCCAAATCTTGATGTTTAGTCACTTTAGTCACTGAGATGTTACACTCCCTGTTCAACATAAAAAATAAAAGTCTCAGTTCCCTATTATAAAACACGCAGGTAAGGATTTTATAACTTTTTTTTTTCATACACTCTTAACAGAGTATATACATAGAATATTAATTGTATCAGCAAGTTGGTGATATCAGTATTCTCCTTTAAAAACTGAAGAAAAACTAGAGGACCTATCTTGCAGTAAAAATGATGTTATAATATCAAATTAGGAATTAATTCTAGGGCAAAACAAATCCAGGTGCTTATTTCAAAAGCTAGAAATAGATATTCACATTTTCCGTAACAGGCATCATTCCAGAGGTTATTAATTGAAAGAATTAAATTCAATTACTAGTATTTAGCTTTGTTTTACCCTCCTTTTTTTCCCCAAAAAACCCTCCAGAAAAACAGGAAAATATTCTAGATTGCCTATTTGAACTACCTTCTTTGACAAACTTTGAATGTTACTATGGTACCTAACATAATATGGGACAAATATTTGTCATGCTTGCAAAATCCATCAGTTTCATTTCAATATGTGCTCAGTTTTTCCTCAGGTTATTTAGACACAAGTTTAAGATTTTTTGCCTCCTGGTTTATTATTTTATATATTTGGTACAACAATATAAAGAACTCCATGTTCCTGACCAGCCCTAAAATAAAAACCAAGTATACACAATATAAAGAAGCCAATGTTTTTGCAAGCACAAACAAATAGAGAATATATTTACTCCACCCACAGCACTTCTAATGCACATTATCTTATGGAAAACATGAAAAATATGCCAGAAGCAGCATTCAAAATGAAAAAATAAAAAATATTTATGTATTTGCTTGTTGCAAATAGAAACATAAGACAAAAGTGCCATTAAACAATACATTAGCATTTTTTATTTTTCCAATACAGCATCACAGTATCTCCAGTTTACTTTCACAGTGGGGTGGGTTACCCACAATTTTTCCAATAAACCATAGTATTTGAAAAGAAAAAAAAAGCTCAAAATAACTATCATGCAGCCTGTACATAAATGAGTGTCTCTGGTTCTGTACACAGTCCTTCTGTCCTCCCTTGTCTATCTTACAATTTTAAAAATTCTTGACTAGTATCAACAAAATATATTTAGAGTATAGGTATTTGAAATATATATTTTTGACACCTTTGTGAAAATATCTGAGTAGAGATGAAACATTTGGCAAGTGCAAAAAAATTGCATAAAGAAACCATATTTTATATACAAAGATCCATCAAGCCTAAATACAAATTAAAAAAGTCAAACCCACAGGTCCTTTAAAGGTAAATCAATCATAGAAGCAAAAGAGGAGATCCAGATTTTACAAATGCTGTTTCAACAGAATCCTCATGAAGTTCAGTAAGTATGGATGCATCTTGGAATTAACAACAGACACCTATGAGGCTGCAAAAACACAGCCAGCAGTCAGAGGAATTGATTATTTTGCTGTTCTTAACACTCGTGGCGCTGGGTCTGAAGTATGCTGGATCCATGTTTTAGCCTAGCCAGGAAGAGAGGGATGAGGACAAACTGGAGAGAGTCCAGCAGAGGAAGGGCCACCAGCGTGGTCAGGGGCTGGAGCAGATGACAAGCAAAGGGGAGGCTGAGGTGAATGGGCTGGTTTGGCCTGGAGAAGAGACAGCTCAGGCATGGGGGGAACTAATTTCAGTCTCCCACTATCCAGAGGGTAGTTGTAGAGAAGAGAGAGACAGATTCTTCTCAGAGGTTCACAGTGGAAGGTCAAGAGGCAGCAGTCATAAATCACATCACGGGATAAATTGTTGGGCAAAGGGGAGAAATTCTTCCCGTGAGGGTGGTGCAGCACTGTGCATGGAGACTTCAAGGGATGTCCAAAGTTCTGAACTTCAGAACTCCTTGGGAAATCCAGTCAGGCTGGAAATGTGTATTATTTCTCTTTTCAACTTATTCTGAAAATCTTAAACAAGCTCTTGCATAGATGTTCATATTTGAATTTCTAATCTCAGATGAAGCTGTAAAATGAAGGGGTATTTTCAGTTGACATAAGCAAGGATTCCAATTTCAAATAATTCACTATTATTTGTCAGTGCATTGTAACAGCTCATCCTCCAAGTCATGTTTTGGTAAAAAAGCTCAGTCTGAAACTTAGACTTTAAAACTGTTCCACATCCTGAGGAATCTGATTTCAGAGTCTTAAACCCCTACTTGTTTTTTCTCACTGTAGATAGAAAAACCTGAAGTCAATTCCCTTAATTATCAGAAAAGTTTCTATCTGCTCCTGGATTTGAACCCTATGGGTCAGCTTCATCATTATTTAAATGCTACTCTTGAGAGTAGCATTTAAGCAGCTTCTGTTTTGGAGCTGCTTTAGAATAAAATGTTACAGTGAAACTTTTGTTTAATAAGTCACTAGTAGTGGAAGAGGATTACATATTATTAGTCTAGAAAAGAACTTTTATAACTAAATAACAAATTAGTAGTTACCATTTCTTTCCTATCACTGAGTATTCAAAGAGTTGGGGTCATTAAACTGAACAATAGTAGAACTTTTAACTAGTTTTCTGGTGAAGTCATAATCACAGCTGTCAGCCACTTCTTTCCAATTCTTATTCAGACTGTTGAAAAATTATGTTAATAGCATGTTTTAGCAGTTAGCAGTGGCCTGTGTCTACCTCTGCATCTCTTTGAACCGACAGCTATTCAGAAGAGCTGCACTGAAATCTGTTTGATAAACAACCATGATGGTCTCAGCATAGCAGACAAGAGGAAAGATACGCATACTTCACATTAAAATACTCTACTTTAATAGGCTGCTGTTCCATGACATCTAAATTATCTTAATTGCCATTTCTCCTTCATCCATTTACTATATTTCTAAAATTGTCTTAGGTTCCTAATTCTTGGAAAATCAGAGACATGACAACAGAAAACTGAAGTTTTGTCCATATTAATGTCTACAGTCAATTTCATTTTATTTGTGAGTAGATGCTTCAGTTACTGCCCTGTCATTACACCTTACATTTTTTATTTGCAATTAATTTCATATTGTCCTACTTCACTACCAGATTTTTTAAAAATTAACGCTAATACAGATATTTGTTAATAATGCTGCAGTCAGTGTTTATAAGGCAAGTAACTACCAATTAAATGACATAAATTTTCCTTCTTTTTGTTATCAAATATCATGTCTTCTGTAGTGTGATTCTACATAACCCTGCATTATGATTAGATTGCTATTCCAGCCAAGGGATAACATCAAAAACATTGGCTGAACTTTGCAATCTCAGAACCGTGACAGTAACAGAATTATATTTTATCACATCTTCTATTTTTCTGTACTCTTTCAAAGTAATGCTTCATAGCAACAGTTAAAAATTGCAGCATGAGTTGATGACTTATTTCTTATGTCAAGATTTTATTTACCACCACCAATTTTCTGCTTTAAGATGTATTCTGTACAGGGTTTATGACTCAGATTAAATGTTTTCTCTTTTTTTTTTTAAATATGACATTTTAAAATTATTTAGAATGCAGATTAATTAGTATATAGTGTATGAAATCAGTATTTTCATTAGAGGTACTATAAGCAGGAGTACTTTTAGTTTGCAGGATTTTTCTCAAAGTGAATAGCTGGAGAAAAATGTGTTAACCAATCATCCTTTCAGAATAGTCCCATAGTGTGTACACTAGCAGGAATATCAAACTAATCAAAGTCTGCTTGTGTAGAAAAGGTTTCTAACACTGAAAGTAATGAGGGTAGAAAGATCAATTACTAAAGAACGTTTTTAAAGGTCAGTCATAAACATAGTCTTGTACAGGCCTGCCTAGTAACAAAAAATTACCAAGCAAAATATATAAAATGTGTTTGCAAAGCACTAATTCATCCTGCGATTGCTGCCTAAATGAAGAATATAACACAAATAGTTTAAAAATTACATATTTCATATGCTTTTAAAATGTCTGGGCTTGTAATAGAATATTAATATTGAAAGTGAAGAGAATTCAAAACTTAGGTTTTTTTCACTGATACTTTTTTTTTATGCTTTTTCTTCTTGAGTTCTTATGTAAAGGGAGCAACAGAAGGATGAGCAGTCCACTGAATTGCTAACTTGCTTGATTCTCAGTATTGGGAAGCAAACAGTGTTGTATTCACTCTCTATGGATCCTGCATAAGCAGAAAAAGGACCAATAAAAGAGGAAAAATTTTGAATACTTCAGGTAGTTTATTTTTCTCTACTGGACTAGAGAAATCTTCTTTTGCCTTGCACGATGTTCTATTGCATTAGGAATGTTCCACTGGGTTTTTGGTTACCATTCCTTATTGTCTGTTTTTCCCAGCTACATGTTTCTACTCAAGGCTTTCTTTCAATTGACTGAAAGACTTTCTTATAGAGGTGGAACTGCCAACATTATCACTTGCTGATCCAGTCCTCCAGAGGTCTCATTGCCTTGTTTCTTCTGATCTTCCTTGTCTTCTCTCAGCTTAGCCTTTCAAAAGTTTTCTTCTTAAATCATCCACTCATCTTCCACTCTATATATCCCATTAAATAGCAGTATTACAGGACAGCTGATCCAGGCCAACATCAACTTTGCTGGCAATACTTTTGTTCTGATAAGGTAGTTAGCATTCTTAAAAGCAAACAGCAACCACTTGTGACTCATCAGCCTCTCTACAGCAGCAGGATTCCACCTAAGTATTGTACATGTTCAGCTTTGCCTACATAATATTATCAGCAGTATCCTACTTCTATTCCTTTAGTAATAATGAATGTTGTAGTTTTTCTTTTATACATTTCTATGATAACTAATCCAGGGAAAGACACAATAGACATACTTGCAATATTCAGTAAGCATTTTCTGATGTCTACTGTGTTGTATACTGTGTGCATTCCTCTAACTTGAGGATCTAAATACTATTCAAAAGGTTACATACATACACGTACCTGTGACAAACATAAATGCAACAACCACAAAAATAACTTCTAAAAATCTATTAACCACTAGACACAAAATTCCATTATTGCAGAGTACATACCGCCCTTCATTCATGTTTTGCCTTTCTAAGGACACTTGTGCCATTATTCAGCCACATGGTTTCCATTCAGCATTTGGTATCTCTGCACTTCCTAGTTTTATTTTTTTCATTATATTTCCCCCAAATACAGATTGCAAGTTGCAAGGAAACATAACATTTGTGGCCAAACATTTTATGGCCAAGAAAGCAAATGGCATCCTGGGGTGCATTAGAAAGAGGGTGGTTAGTAGGTCAAGAGAGGTTCTCCTCCCCCTCTATTCTGCCTTGGTGAGGCCACATCTGGAGCATTGTGTCCAGTTCTGGGCCCCACAATTCAAGAAGGACACGGAACTGCTTGAGAGAGTCCAGCGCAGAGCCACTAAGATGATTAAGGGAATGGAACATCTCCCTTATGAGGAGAGGCTGAGGGAGCTGGGTCTCTTTAGCTTGGAGAAAAGGAGACTGAGGGGTGACCTCATCCATGTTTACAAATATGTAAAGGGTGAGTGTCAGGATGATGGAGCCAAGCTTTTTTCAGTAATGACCAATGATAGGACAAGGGGCAATGGATGCAAACTGGAGCATAGGAGGTTCCATGTGAATATCAGGAGAAACTTTTTCACTGTGAGAGTGACAGAGCACTGGAACAGGCTGCCCAGAGAGGTTGTGGAGTCTCCTTCACTGGAGACATTCAAACCCCTCCTGGATGCGTTCCTGTGTGATGTACTCTAGATGACCCTGCTCTGGCAGGGGGGGTGGACTAGATGATCTTTCGAGGTCCCTTCCAACCCCTTAGATTCTGTGATTCTGTGATAAAGAAAACTCAAAGCAAAAATTAAAACACCCAAGTTAAATTTCCCATTATCACTCTTACTCTAGGGAAAGAAGAAGCATATCTCCATTGATGGAGGAACTTGTATAAAACCTGAGACTATTTATATAGATTCAGGCTCATTATGAGCAAGGAAAGCAAACTCATCTAGATAGAGTAATACATTTCAAATAGAACCTAAATTCTACTTCCAAGATGGCAAACATATCTCCAAGCACTTGATTATTCTCCAGTTTTTATGTATGTAAAGTAGAAACAACGTTGTCTTTCCAGCATAGCTTTGAGTTCTGCTACACAGAAATTGTGCACCAGACACTAACCCACAACAATCAGTTCAGCTCAGTTTAGAAGTTTATGCTTGTGAGAAAGCAATGACTTTCACACTGCAGCTGTCTTGATTGGATACATGCTAGTGAACTGGAGTTGAAAGTCTCTTTATCTGATAGTCCTCCAAGAATATCAGGTGTTATTATACCTGTCTTAGCAATCTCCAGTCACCTAAAATGTGGTAGTAAATTAAATCTCTGAAGTGATGTATGAAAACATTAGAGATAACCTTTTTTAGTAGTGATAAGGAAGAAACAGAAAATTTATTCCCTCACCTCCTCACTCTGTCCCAGGTATTAAGGGCTATATTGAAAAGCCTTCCAGCACTAGACAGAAAAGTTTAAGTCCTTCAGGCTTAAGCACAAAAGCAGCATTCCAGCACAAGCCTTGTCATTTTGGTGCATTAAGAAGAGTGTGGCTAGCACGTGGAAAGAGGTTACCCTGCCCTGGTGAGGCCACATCTGGAGAACTGTGTCCAGTTCTGGGCCCCCCAGTTCAAAAAAGACAAAGAACTGCTGGAGAGAATACAGCAAAGGGCTACAAAGATGATGAGACGAGCATCTCTCTTACCAGGAAAGGCTGGGAGGCCTGGGGCTGTTTAGCCTGGAGAAGAGAAGATTGAGAGTGGATCTTATCAATGCTTATAAATATCTAAGGGACGGGTGTCAAGAGGGTAGGGCCAGATCTTCCCAGTGGTGCCCAGAGACAGGACAAGGGGCAATGGGCACAAACTGGAGCACAGTAAGTTCCATCTAAACATGAGAAACAACGTCTTTACCTTGACAGTGACAGAGGACTAGAACAGCCTGCCCAGACAGGTTATGAAGTCTTCTCTGGAGAAGGCTACTTTGTTTAAAAAAAGATACTTGCATCATTTATTTAATTTTGTAAGATTGCAAATTTATTTCAGTCTTTCTAATGGCATGTACAGACAATCATTCCGTATCTTGTCCTTGAGAGTTCAGTATACATGATGAAGACAAGAACAGATCTTACTCTCCACAGAACCCACTTAAGGCAGGAAGAGGGAGAAATCATCACATGTCTTAAGAAACAAGAAAGATACTCAAGTACAACCTCCAAAATTAAATTCTGCATGGTGACTTCAGAGCAGCTGAAGGGGACTAAGGGTTGACACACAGACATACCCCCCTAGCCTCCCACCCATAGCCCCAGAAGCACTGTTTTACTAAACAACTGAATAGTAAGTAAGGTAACACTTCTGAGGTTGTAACTCCCAAAGAAACACAAATTCCATGAAAGATTTTAAAAGTTGTGCCTACCATTCTATAGATAATCATGCATGTAAATAATAAACAAATTAACATAAATACTTTAGTACTAACATAAGGAACTCAGCACCTGGTAAGAACACTTTCAAATGATGATCTGACATCGTAGCCAGATACCTTTTAGCAGGTCAAAATAGTACAGAAAAACGAGCAAATGAAAACACAAAACCCTAAGAAAAAAAAAAAAAAGCAAGCAAACAACAAAACAAAACAATTTGGAAAACACTTCTGCAAGCTACCTATTATGACATCCTCTGTCCAGCAGGGCAAGTTTCAAAGCTGGGTCTGTTTGCTCGGATGGAACTGTGGCACACTTTGGTTTTGGAGATATCCCAAACTTCCAAGCACATTCATTTCCGGTATTGCATCACCCTCATGGGAAGAATTTCTCCCCTTTGCCCAACAATTTATCCCGTGATGTGATTTATGACTGCTGCCTCTTGACCTTCCACTGTGAACCTCTGAGAAGAATCTGTCTCTCTCTTCTCTACAACCACCCTCTGGATAGTGGAAGACTGAAATTAGTTCCCCCCCATGCCTGAACTGTCTCTTCTCCAGGTCAAACCAGCCCATTTACCTCAGCCTCCCCTTTGCTTGTCATCTGCTCCAGCCCCTGACCACACTGGTGGCCCTTCCTCTGCTGGACTCTCTCCAGTTTGTCCTCATCCCTCTCTTCCTGGCTAGGCTCAGACATGGATCCAGCATACTTCAGAAATTCAAATAAAAGTGTAACATAATTTCCCATTCTTATCATATATTTATTCTAATGTCATAACAAGACACATTTCCACAATGTTGAAAGAGTTTTTCTAGAGTAAGTATAACAATAGATTAGCAAAATGTATACCAGCATCTCCAAACACTGAAGCACTCTGATCTCAGTAATAGATACAGGAACCCAGAATTCAGTGACCCTCATAGAATCAGAGAATTGTTTTTGGTTGGAAAAAGACTTTTAAGGTGATCAAGCCCAATCATTAACCTAACACTACCAAGTCTAGCACTAAACCTTGTTCCTAAGCACCACATCTACACATCTTTTGAATACCTCCAGGAATGGTGACTCAACCACTTCCGTGGGCAGCCTGTTTCAATGATTGACAATCCTTTCAGTGAAGAAATTTTTCCTAATATCCAAGCTAAACATCCCCTGACACAAATTGGGGCCATTTCTTCTTGTCCTCTCACTTGTTACCTGGGAACAGAGACCAACACCAACCTCGCTCCAACCTCCTTTCAGGGAGTTGTAGGGAGCGATAGGGTCTCCCCTCAGCCTCCTCTTCTCCAGTCTTAAACAACCCCAGCTCTCTCAGCTGCTTCTCACAGAACCTGTGTTATAGACCCTTCATCACCTTCATTGCTCTTCTTTG
>VZRW01002254.1:1862-43314 GCA_013398125.1 Aegotheles bennettii
CGCCGCGCCCCCTGGCGGCCGCAGCCGATCCTCGCCCAGCGCTGCGCTTCCTCCGCGGCCGAACTTCAAGGAACCCTCCCGACCAAAAACCGCCTTAAAACGTTAAATGCACGTCACTCTAAATGTCTCGCAGCGCAGGGCACGAGGAGCTATCTGTACGTGCCGGCCCGATGGAAATCGAGGCTGCGCCCCTCCTGCAAGGTCAGCGCTGTAGAGCATCAGCTGTGACACCCAAATCTGAGAGGAGATGGGCTGCTGCCTGCTGGCCACAGTTGTGGAGGCAGTCTGGGGCACCAGTTTCGCTCAGGGACAAACGGTCCTGCCATAGCAAAAGGCAAAGTCAAGGTACTGGCCAGTTTCAGAAGCAGGCCAGTCTTCCTCAAAAATCTTACATGAAGCCTTTAATTTAGCTTTTGAAATCAGGCCGATTAAATGCCAGTATTCAACTTTGTTTCATTTGTCCTCCTGTATTCAAGGCAGCAGCTAGGAAAGGTGTAGAGCAGAGGTAAGTGAGGCGATAAGCAAAGCAAGCCCTCCAGCAGAACACTGCTGCTGCCCTCACCTTCAGAGCCTGCCCCAGGAGCAGGATCTTCCCAGATGCCTCCACTGAGAGACGCAGAGGAGAAGCACTGTGCCCCGCACTCCGAGGCCTGGAGCATGACTGCAGCTGCCATAGTGCGGGAGAGTGAATGAGCCAGCCAGGAAGGTATGGCATGAGATTCATTTCCACACTCTGCACAAACTTCCTTACATTTCTTCTGTATTACTTCGCTCTGACGATACTGATAATTTACTGCAATAACTAAGGAGTGAGATAATAGAGAGAGCAATTTGCAGTCTAACTTGAATTAATTCTCTCTTAATCAGGCACTGCTTTAATAGCATGGTGCGTACAGCACTTTTTAATATGAAATATTTGTGTCTGAATTAGACCTAAAAAAATCTGGCTGGAGAATTTCCACGAACAAGGAAGACATACAAAATTTGAAACACACTGCTGCTATAAAATATTTTATAATGTAACTTAAGGACAATTTGATTAGCACCAGGAAACTACCAAAGTAACTTCATGTACTGTTCATGCTAAGATTGGTGATTCTGTTTATTAGGTGGTGAAGAACAGGTTGCATGTTAAATAATATTAACTTAAAAACGCACTTAGTACTTGTACAAAAGTACTTGAAATGTAATTTAAGCTTGTTAAATTCATCACTAACAGATTTTGTGCAAGAAAATAAAAGATGAAATATTCTATTCACAGAACTAACTAGTGTACATTTAAACTGATGTTAATGAATGCAGCTGGTAAAGGAGTTAGTAAGCAAGGCAATAGAATTAATTTCTTTGCAATTATAGCAGAGAATTACAGAATTCTTTGAAGACATCTTTACAGTGCTTGGAACATGGAAAAACCTGACATACATAGGACTTCCCTACTTCAGGGGGTTATGACGTACCACTCTTACATGTCATTTTCCATAACATGCATAGAAGAGCTCTTCAGTCATTTCTGAACCTGAAGCTTCCTTCATACATCATTCAGATCTCACTAAGTAGATCTATTTTTGGACTATTTAAAGATTTATGATTTGATTTACTGTTATACATCCAGAGTACGAGACAGTCAACCGAGAGAACATTTTTCAGTGAGCATACAGGTCGCTGCAAAAAGCTCTTACCTTCACACTGTTGTTTTTCAAACCTAATTAAGAACTTTTTGCTATTCACTCTTTCTTTAGACCATGTATGTTCAGTCTACTAATATCTGTGAATAAAATTAAAAGAGCAGCTGTGACAGGAAAACTAAATATATAGGATGTGCATTTTTTACCATATGCACTTTCAGGTAATCTGACAAAGTGGGTGAAGCCCATTAAAAATCAAGGGAACAATTTCAAATTAGCAAAATTGGGATATCTCTCCCTCCTATTAAGTTGAACAAAACAAAAAAAAAATGATGTGGCTGTCACTAATTAAAGCAATAATTAGTGAGACGTTGACCTATTTTAAAGTTTTATAGTTCCTCATCTCTCTTCTGTAGAGGATTCTAAAGACTAATCAGAATAAATAGTTTCCTCGAAAAGGGTGCCAAAACCCCAAAAGAAAACAGAAAGATTAGAGAGTTTTGCTTCTTTGCATTTCTTTTGCTCTATTTCAAGCAATGAAGATGTCAGATTCCCTGCCTTAGTCAAACCAATGAAACCACTTACAGGTTTCAGGTCATAAGTATTTAAGAAATACTTGGAAATTCTGACTTTTTAACCTGTCAGTTAAAAAGGAAATGTTAATGTTATCGTGGTCAGTATAAAATTAAAACAACATATATACCTGTTCAGATAGATCTTCTGCATTTATATGTTCACAAGCTTGATTTTTAGCAAGCTTGGCTTTTTAGCAAGATGTTGCACTCTTAAGACCAAGAGCAAGGTTAAAACAACCAGGATGAAGATTTTAAAGTACATAGGATGCAATACATGTTTTGCAAGGAATTCCATCCTTCTCCCTACCAAGCTTTGATGTAAGATAGTGCTGTAGTACATGCTGTNGGGGTGAGGAGTAAGAGCCCCCATGTGTTCAGAGTCCCCCTGACTGCCAGGATAGGGCAGACACTTTGGGACTGTTGAATCCATGTGAGCTGAAGGTTCATGCTACTCACACAAATAACAGGTATGAGCAAGGACAGTGTTCACACTATAGGCACAGTGCAGTCAATTAAATGCAGGGGCTTCCTAATACTATATAAGCACAAAATAGAGCATTAGTCCTGCATTAAGAGAAGAAATGCAAAATAGCAGAGGTGATCCAGAAACACTTTTTCTGATCTGTGAAAAATGTAGGACTTTGGGAATATTTTATATTAAAAAACAAACACTTTAAGGACTGTGAATAATCAAAACAGAACTAAATTTCACATGAGAACAGGGAAGATCACACTTTGGAATTAATGAAACTGTTTAGGACTACAAATAGCTGGAGGCTGTAGGAAGAAAAAGACTTGGGGTATTGTTTGGTTGCATAATATTTGTATGCCAGATCTATGATTTACACCTGGAAAAAAAAAGGCCAGTGGGATGCTATTAAAGGAAATTATTTTATGTTATAACCCTAGGTGCAGGCAAGGCTTCATTGAGAAGATTATGTCATGGTCAGGCAAAGGGCTGCCAAGACGGCAAAGAGGATGAAGAACCTCAGGTCCGTGAGGTGAAGAACTTGATTTGTCAGCTCAGCAAAGTGAAGTCAGAGGGGAGGTACGATGGCTCTTGGCAAATATCTAAGAAACAACACTGGGATAGGCAAAGTAGTTGTAATACAGGATGCTAGCACTAATGCAATCTTGAAAAAAAAACCCAACAACCTAATCTAAGCATAAATGGAGGTAAATTCATAAACAGCCTTCTCGTAAGACTGGTGGAGGGTGGGAAAACTACTTTTAAGAGTGAGTAACTGAATTTACGAAGAAGATTATTCTGATTCTTTTCTCCTAATATGTTGAAATTTTTTTAAAAAATGAAAACAAAACAAAGCAAGAAAAAAACTCCACTAGATTGCAGCCTGGATCAAGCAAAATATTTTACATATATTTATGAGCTCTAAATCTATGACAATTCTAAAATAAAAGGTCATTTTGGAAGAAGAAATGAGAAAGAACAAGAGCAAGAGAGCAAGAACAAGAGAGCAAGAGAGAGAGAGAAAAAGAGAAAAGAGAGAAAGAGAAAGAGAAAGAGAAAGAGAAAGAGAAAGAGAAAGAGAAAGAGAAAGAGAAAGAAAGAGAAAGAGAAAGAGAAAGAGAAAGAGAAAGAGAAAGAGAAAGAGAAAGAGAAAGAGAAAGAGAAAGAGAAAGAGAAAGAGAAACGGGGTAAGGGAAGGAAAGATAAGTATTTTCAAATAAAAGGTGTCTAAATCTGTTCATTCAAAGTATTTTTGCCTTGGATAGTTTATATAAATATACTGTTTCACTGTTTGGTTTCAATGAATCACCATTTTTTTCTTAAAAAGAATTATTAAAAATCTGAAATGTTCTGCTATACAAAAAACGCTCTGTTCTTTGAAGTGTTCCTTCAGTCATTATGCATAACTTGCATAATAAGATAAACTTCAATATCTGAATAATATTATAAGCTTGCAGGAACAGAAAATCAGGGTGTTATGGCTTTGTTAACATTGCTAGAAATAAATTATTTCTAAATATTCTCTATATCAAGGCATTCAAAAGCATTTTTCTTTATTAATTTTTCTAATTTTAAGCAAAGAGATAAGGAAAATGCAAAGATAGTTTTGTTGTAGATTTTGTGAAGTGAAAGAAGAACATTTAGCAAGTTTTATTTTCTACTAACTGCAGGCAGTCAAAGAACTACAGATCCTGGATGTTTATGATTAAACCCACATTGAAGCTCAGATATATTGGTTTTGTCTGCATGGTGGTTCACACATAGGCATATATAGATTCAAAACAATGACTACATAAATACACTTCAGGTATCAACTATATTAGTATTAATCCATTTTCAAACATACAGGCATGTTATATCCTAATCAAGCTTTAGCAATACATAACCTTCATATAATAAAAATGGTTTTATTTTCCATCAATTTGGGAGAGAAAGCAAGTATTGGAAAAAAGTCACCCACGGATGCAAAACTTTGAGGAAATCCTAAATACAGGAAAACAAGAAATTAGAACTGAAAACACCCGACTGTTTTTACCATCTTAAACTTACAAACACTGCTGCCTTTCCAGATATAATACATGAGCCTGCAACATGAAGGCTATTCTGTGGCTCATGTGTGGATTTAAAGGAGCAGAGATGAAAGACTACGCAAGCTCATCTGCATGGAAACTGCAAAAGAACCTGGAATATTAGGGGAATACAGAAGCTGAATATTTCTTAGGAAGCTTGCAACTGGTCCCGAGTAGAAATGAGGACTGAGATTCCATACAAAGTTAAGTGAAGAGAAATAATTCTGCAACTTCAGAAGCTTACACCACAATATGGAGAAGCACAGAAAGGAGACAAATAGTTCAGAGAGCAACATGACTGTGAAAATTACATTTTTTTTTAACTTATAACACATTTTCTTCAGTTGCCTATGCTCATCCTTTCAGGTTCAGCTTAAGACATTTGTGCAAGCAAGCTTCTTTCCAGCAAACGTTAACATTTTGTGGGCAAACACAAAAATCACTAGATTTTTATGTCTCCATGCGCACATGTTTTTGTTTGATTTATTCAAGCATCCATCCTCTCAGAAAGAGCAATTCTGCCTAGCAAGCAAGAATCACATTCAGGTCTCAAGTGAATAAGGAATGTCTTCAAAGAGACTTTTCCTGTTGAAAACTGAAATAACTACTGATCATGTCAGAAGAAGCTGTGTCTGTTGGATTCCCGACCACAGTGTGTTTCTTTGAGCCACATGAAGTAGGATGAAGGGCAGAGAAGATGGAAAGCAGGGATAAACCTTGAGCACTGGGACTGTGATTCCAGCCTAAAGCTTGCCCTGAAGGAGAGGACGTGAGAGGCTGATAAAGAAAAGGAAGACAAATCCTTTCTGCTTATGTATGTCCAGACCTGGAACTTCGAAAGACCAGTAAATAAGAAGAGCAGTAGCTCAATCCAGGAAGGAAAAGGCACTAAAGACTCCTGTGAAGCAATTACAGATGTTAGAGAGAAATCAGAACAGCCTAATCAATGAAAGAGAAAGATGGCTGATCTTTCAAAATTCTTCTGAAAAATCCCTACAGAAATAGCAGTAGAAAGTGGGCTTTGAATCTGACAGAATTATACAGAAACGTTAAATTATTGTGTTACGTATACGTGCATTATTAAAGCAACACAAATCAATCTAATGCACAACAGTATTACCTATGTTCCCCATCCAAAATTCTGCATTTCCCTCTTGTGTTTGAGAGTTCATATCCCACAGCACACAATTACTAAATTTTTCTCAATTTTAGAAACTGTTTTACTATCAACTACTGCTCTTCTGGCTGACAATGACAAGGTGAGATTTAAACCATCAATATTGTTTCACATCAGGAGTAAAGCTGGGTGAAATGAATCTTCTGCCCCCAGGTGAGATGGACTGGCATGGAAGTGCTAAAGTTGCCATGCCCTCTTGCCTCTAATGAGAGCCAGCATGTTTAGAAAGTGATTGCAATGTTAGAGAGGGATTAGCAGGCATAGCACTAACAGATCACTTTTTCTGAAGGCTCTGGAGAAAAAAAACTAAGGAGAGATGGATTCTGGAGAGATGGATTCTGGAGAGTTGGTTTAACAGAACCAAATTTCCTACTTTTTCGTTCTGCCTAACAGTGAGAGAAAAATTAATAAAACATGTATTCTTACAGGGCCAAAAATTGTCTGAGTTCTCCCAAACAAGCAGCTTCAGAAAAATGCTAAAAACCCTGAAAAATGCGCAGCAAGAACTTTAAGAATATGACCAAGATGAATAAGGGAAAGCGACTTTACACTCTGTACTTGAAAGTCTTCTATATTCTGGCTTCTGACTATGAATTATTTAAAAGGCATCTGGAAAGCATCATCACTTATGGGAAAAATCTGCATCTCTTAAAAGATCACAGCTTTGTGGATGGGATCCTAACTTATTTCAATATACCATCTCAGGGGTGCCCAGCTTCTGAAACAAGAAAAATTTTTATCCAGTTTTATTTTTTTTCTTCCAAATATGATGCAACAGGCTTGGCTACTCTTCCTCCAGACAGCTCCTCGGAGGGCTTGAGAAGACAGCATGGCACGGGAAGCATGCAGAACCATGCCAGCAGCCTCAGACACAGTAATTGCCAGACAACTGGCATTTAAATTCAACAATATTTATAATCTTCCACCTAATGGCTAGTTCTTAACATAGAGAACTCCAGGGATAGTAGTTTGCTGGTAAGACCACATTTCAGTGCTTGTCTTCAGTCTCGGCTTCAGTCAGTACCTGTCTAAAGCTCTTGAGATTTGCCTACCCTGGCAGGAGCAGATAAGCATATGTATATATACGTCACAGAGCCATTCAGCAGGTTGTGTCTCCACCATCAGGGTCTGGGAAGCATTAGTACAGCTTATATAATTTCCAGCTAAAGTTTCTCAGTTCACAGTGTAAGAAAGCTGTGACCACTGCAGTACTGGTTATTACAGAAGCTCTCTCATTGGAGTGATTAAGAAGAAACCGGGCTAAGCATTTCTGCAGGTCAAGCACTGGCAGGGCAGAGGAGCAACATTACAAACACCACATTTTCAGGATCCAAATTGTGTGATTCTCTCCACTGCTATCTACTATTTTTATGATGCAACTCTGTTTATAACAAAGTAGGGACTTCTTAATCAGGACAGTCTAATGTATGGGCAATTATCCAAAACCACACGTTTTCTAAATTTTGTGTGGGCAGAGATGACGCTTAAGAGCTCTGTAGGGATCAGAGCTGCTTACAAACTTATAAGGAGAGCTCTGGGATCTGGGCTGTGCATAATGAGAAAATCTGGATATTCAGCAAAAAGAACTCTCAATTTGGCTGTAGTATATGTAAGTGAAATTTGTATTTAATGCTTTGTGATCACTCCGCAGTCCACTTTAGCACTGGGATAAGTTGAGCAGCCTGTCATTTTCCCCCTTTTTGTTATTAGTGTGGCTGAAAGTGTTTCAGAAAGGGGAGACTTGGAAAACTTGGTCAAGCATGCTGTTGGGAATTATATATAGCATTATATACAGTATTATATAGCCAAATTTTCCTGTCAGCTCCCACGTCTGCAGGCTACAGCATTATGTCTGCAGTCTACTTGCTTACTTATTCCCCTGTCACTTTTGGACAACAAAGGCATATAATATGTATATATATATGTGTATGTGTATATATATATACACACACATACATTTATAACACACCTACTAAAACAAAGGGGTCTAGAGTAGCTTTAAAATATTTAAAATATTATAGAAGAAGAAGAGAAAAAAATCCTCCAAGATACTTCATTCTATGTTTTCTTCTATTGTTCCTTTCACCTAACCAAAAATGCTTCTACTATATTCAACTTACTAAAGTCTGAAGACATCCTTGGTGTTTACCTTTAGTTCTAATCCAGTTCCTTTGTTACTGAATCAGTTCAGAAAAACATTTCTGTTCAGGAAAGCACTTAAACATACACTTAAGTACATTCTTAAAGGTAAATGACTTCTTGAATCAGCTTAATAATTTAAAGTAGTATTAATAAACACTCCTTAATAAACAATTCCATTTGATATGTCTTCACAATGTAGTGCTGCTCTCATATTCTTTCACGTATTCCTCTTTTTTTACCACTAAGATGACAAATAGTAGGATATGGAAAGATGGCTTCATGTTTTTGATAGCTGAGGCTTAAGACGGCTTTGAAGAGCCTCATTTTCAGAAGCATACCACTTCAGAAAATCAGGTTCACAATGAAAGAGTCATCCTCTGAGCACCCTACATCAGTAATTATTTTGGAAAACCTGACCCACTCTTCTAGGCAAATCATCATATCCATAGCAACATACAACTCGACTTCCAGTTTGCCACTGCAGTTTTATAACCAGTGATTGCACTGTGAATAGTTGTTGGAGCTGATCACAACTGGTATGTGTGTATGAGCATTCACACGTCTGTGTGTGCATGTGTATAAGGCACTAACCGGTGTTTGCCCATGCAAAGTGGGCAAGGCCCAGACAGACAAGCCTCCCTGAGTGTAAACACAGATGTTCCTAAAACACTCTCCACTGCTTATCCTTCTTTTCTGCAAAGTGTGTGTGTGTTAAATTCAAGAATGGGATAAATTCTGTGACCAAGCATTTCAGTGGAGGGGCTGCAGAAATGGTCCAGTCCACAGCCAGTGCAGCACGGGAGAAGGACCATCACCACCAGCTTTGCAGCCTGACCCTACCCCAATGATCCCACGTGTGATCCACCACCGTGCCAGATATTATTGTCCTGCTGACAGTGGCAGAGTGAGGGCATTTCCACTTTCTCCATCAATGCTCCCAGCAGTGCACTCTCACTCTCCCACTGCTCTCTCAGCTCTGGAGCTACAGTGGAAAATTCCTGCTTAAGGAACCACTCGTAACTTGCAGGACTCCTCTAAAACCCAGGTATTTTCCTCCTACAGTTGAGCAAACACTACCACAACAAGTTGTGCTCACACAAGGACAAGGACAAGGACAAAACCACAAGGAAGAAATAAACAACAGGGAACTGTGTATGGGGTTGGGGGGAAAGCAACACTATCACATAGGACTTTATATTAAAGCTTGAGAACTGGTCACAGTTTACAATGGCTCAGGAACTATCTGTAAGCTCCTAAGTGGCATAATTTAACAAATGCCCTGAAGAACAGGCTTATTTCAAAAGCACTCAGAAGAAAAAAAGATATAAATACTTTTGTTATGTAAATCTAACCAGCTCTACTTGCCACACAAAAGAGATTTATCCTCTTTTTAGGCTTTTAGCTTTGTTATGGCAGTGGCAATCTTAGGGACATCCCTAGTCAACTTCAGAACTCCCTGTCTGCTATAAATATGCTAGCTTAATAAAGTGGGTCTAGACAACAAAAACTTTTTTTTAAAAAAAATGTGCTAAGATTTCCAAATTCATGCTTCCAGGTTTTAGCTATCTCTCATATCAACAATGTCTACATAATCTCATCTGAAAACACTAAAATCTGTCCATCAGGTATGGTGAGAACATTAGGTTTATACGCACTATAGATCTACAGTGCTTATGCAGAGGCCCTACTTGCACTGTCTGGAGCACAGCTTTTGAGAAGAAAAAGACAGACTGCCTCATGTTATGGTGCTGAGCTCAGTTTCATGTCCAAGCCAATAAAATTTCAACAGCATTTGCAAGTGCTTACCTTCCCCTTACCTTCCACTTATTGAGCCCTTGCTTTTGTGCATGGGAGTGAATGCCTAGGTCTTGGTTGCAATCAGCTTATAGAGTGTGTACGGACTGTGCTGCCTCACAGAGCATCAGCTCCTCGCTGGCTATTGATGAGAGATACTGCTTTCTAGCCAACTCCCTGAGTGTCCTGCAGCTTATCATAGCATGTGTCAATAGGATAACTATGTCAAATGTTTCCTATGAAAAAGTGGAAAATGACTCATTAAAAAGCCTGAGTACACTGTTCTTTTTTAACTCAGCCATGGAAGGTCCTCAAGGCCAAGGTCCCTCCCTGCTAGGCACTGCCTGCATGGACTCTGTTCAAGGGCCTCTTCACTACTAACGTTAGATAAAAGAACAGATACACGCAAAAGTTGTAAGGAGCAAAAGGAGATTATGATAAGCATATAGCAATCACAACACAGAACATTTAGAATCCTTGTAAGGTTTCTTGGAGACATCACGGACGTCATGTGCCCTTTTGTTTGTGTGTCTGAGTCACAGTCAGTGACAGTCAGTGGGATTTCTGTGCAGGAGAGCGAGTGGAGCAGATGATGTGGTCTTGTACTGCTCCTCAATTTCTTATTCCTTCTTGATTAAACCTGCTCACTTCCAGTTGTCCTTCCCTCACTTCCCTTGGCTTCTACCTATTGACTTCTGATTCAAAGATGTACTTGAGCATCTAACTGGATGCGTGGGAAATTCCTGAGTGTCATATTCTCAGGATATGCCAGCTGTTATTTTTAAGACTAAAGGGAAGCATAAACACACTTTAAAAAAAAACCACAACACAAAACCAAACAAAAACAACCAAAAAAAACCCCCAACACCCAGGATTCCAATCCAGCACACTTCAGTTTCTATAGTGTCTTAGAGCTGATGAGTTTACAGCTTAGTTTAGAGATAAGAGAGACGCTTTGCTTTAAAGGGTAAAACAAAAATAACAAAATATGGAACTTCCCGTAAAATTAGGGCAAATTAAAAATGCTCAATGTCATAACTTGCAGGATGATTGTGAAACCCAGTCACTTTCCTGCTAGGTAAAGGGAATACCCTCTACTCAGTTCTGTAGTTTACCACCATTTGAATGAAAGGACAGGGATATTAATCTTATTTAGACTTGGTTCCCTGCAGGGAGCAAGTCATCCATCTGCCAACCTCTTGGGGACGAGCCTCCTCCCAGAGGTGCCTGTCTCCCTCTATCTGCTCTAGAGGAGGTTCAGCTCAGGCCGAATGGTTTCTAGGCAGTTCAAGTCTGGCAAGGTGGATCCACACAATCCCAGGGCCACACCCAGGTATAAAACCTACCAGATTCAGGGCCCTTACACCAGGCACAAACACAGGAAGAAACTCTTGATTCCAGGGACAGAGGCTTAATAGATCTTCTGGGGTAATTTCTAAACTGACAGTGCTGTCTTTGCTGCTTTAACAACTTTTATGGAGATGTGGTCTCTGCAGCTACTGATAGGACAAAAACAATTTTCTTGGTCTTGCATTCACAGCACTTCCTTTAGAGGAATTAAGTCTTTTCCTGGTTTAAACAAATAAAATACTATTTGAGCTATGTGTTTCAGATGATTAAAACACATTCACTGGTGATACTGCTTATTCCCTACAACAGGGAGTGAATTTTTTGGATTATGCATATAGCTAAAACCCATAAATTTTGTCATTCATATCTATAAGCAGCATGGCAAGCTAGCAAAAGCTATTACATTTCAGTTACACAAATGTGTTAAATTACTCAGTCAACTGACATCTGGCATGAACTATAAATTGCTCTTAAAATTCTTTTAGAAATATTATTATATTATTATTAATTTGCTGTATATGTCAAAGCATATCACACACACAGCAATCCTGAAATTAATTAGCATTTTCAAGGATCACACTGAAAAGGCCCACAAAGCCCACAGAAATAATCTCTAAGATGCTAGCAGGTTAAGCAGCGCTGGCACAACTTGCCTTCAGTATATTTTCTTCAATCCATCTTTAATAATAAAACACAAGAAACCTTTTTTAAACAATCTCTTCATAGCATACTCATGAGTATTACAAATTAGGGTCAGAAGCTAAGATTTCATTCACAATTTATATTTACTAAAAACAAAGCTTTTAGAAAAATTACAGTATTTTTCACTCATTTTCTAGCAATTCAAAGCCACGCCATTAAGATACCCAATTCAATAAAGGAGCACAGAGAACAGTGTAACAATTTAAGCATATTTTTGAACACAGGGCTCCTTTCTGGGTTTGTGGCAGTCCTTCAAAATACCTAGCTAGGAAAGTTGAGTCAAAAATATTCAACACACTTTCAAATAAAAAAATCATTCAGAGCATAAAAAACAAGATTAAATTCAACAATATTTTCTGAAAATCTTTAATTTTCAGCACACAGTCCTACTGAAATCTTGCTGATTTTTTTTAAGTGCTTATTATAATTTTTTCCTTAAAAATAGAATGAAATTTCACCAAAAGTCCCTCAGTTGAAAGATTGAGAGCTACAGTAAAAATTCAGATGCTTGAAGAAGTTAGAACATGCCAGAATCACGGTTGTCTGGGAAGCCTCATTGCATCCTCCTTGTGGCATGACAGCACAGCCACGGAAATACCACATGAAAGCCTTTTCCCACCCATGACTGCAGTAGACAGAGCAGACAGCAGGACTGAAAGTAACGCAGGAAACCCAAATTTGGTAGTTTCTACTTCCAAGATTTGGGACTTTGCAAATTACCACAAACATATTTACTAATGATCCTGGGATACGTTCTAGAAAGGAGGTGCTGGATGCCCACTCACCAAGTTGTTGGATACTTCATAGCATTTATCACACATCTCTTTTCATAACCTTTAAAGGATTATTAACTCTCTTCTACCCAACACCAAAAAGTTCATTTACAGAAATATCATATTTGAGGGTTTACTGTAACAAACAAATGTCAGAGTTAGTAAGCAATGTCAGCTTGCAGAATGAAGGTACCACTGTCGTCAAGATCTCTGTTCTCTGAGAGTAAGGACTCTCTGAACCAGTCTTCCAATGGCTCCCCACAGTCTTTGCTTTGGATTTAAAAGAGGAATGGTGATGAGCCTAAGACTGCAGTGAAAAAAGTCTTCAGAACAGGTATAATTCATGGAGAAACACCTGCCTGGATCTGCAGAAAGCCTGAGCCTATGCCGTAAAAGTGAAACAACAAAGAAAAAAACATATTTATTTAATGAACCCCTTCTCTGAACAGTAAGTAATACAAAATACAGGTGGTACAGTCAACAAGATGCCCACACTGTGTATGGGTGTATGAAAACCAGGAGCCTTTCATCAGTATTGGGTTTATCCACATCACCTACTTGAGGTATCTAAATTGGAGGGACTCAGTTTCCCCTATGGGTCACTTTCTCAGCTGACAGTGAACTTAGGCTATGTCTAAATTAACACATACCACAGCATGATAGGAATGGACCCATATGGTGAAATAGTTGAAGCCAAGAGCATCCACACTGAAAGTTGGGGAGGGGAGTTTTCAGTTTAGTCTCTAATCTTTGCCTGGGGTCTGAATGCCTTAACAGCTGTAGCAGATAATGTGTGTTTGGCATGGGAGTGTCTTCTGTGCTTCTTCCATAAGGATTTCTTCATCTCATCCTACTGAAAACCGGTTTGTGTGCTCTGAGACCACCCTGTGGTGTATACCAAAACTTGCTAAGGTCATAAAATCGCTCCTGATCCAAACTAAGACGCTGGAACAGAGGGTTCTGTCATGCAGGCTGTCAGAAGTCCAGGAGCAAACAAAGAAATATGAACATACTCTTTGGCTTTCAACCTCTGAATCATATGTACATAATAACTGGCTAATGCAGCCGACACCGGCTGCTGTGCCCGTCCTCACCTTTGTGATGCATGTGCAGGGGAATGCAGGCCGATTTCGTTCTCCTGGGAGTTTTTTACACTTTGTTCTCGTACCGTTTCAGCTTCTGGCTGCCCTGTGAAATGAGCTTCTTACTCCAGGCACGATGGACTCGAGGACTCAGCCCCCCAGTGCTGCCGGCGCCGTTCCGGGCGGAGGCCGGCAGGACCCGGCCGCGCTCCCCGAGCGTGTGGGAAAAGCTGCGACCCCGGCACGGCCGAGCGGAGAGGACGGAGGGGAAACGCCAGCGCCCGCCGGCCCCAGCCGCGGCCCCGTCACCTTCCTACCGAGCCGCGGCTGCTGCCTCCCCCCGCCCCGCGCCGCCGGTCCTGCTCCCAGCCCGGTCGCCTGGTGCCATCTAGTGACCAGTGCGCGCGCTGCACCGCACCGGCACCGCACCGACCGGCACCGATCGGCACCGACCGCACCGCATCGGTACGCCACCCACCGGCACCTACTGGCACCGCACCGACCGGCAGCGATCGGCACCGACCGCACCACATCGGCACGGCACCCACTGACACTGACACCGCACCGACCCTCAGGGACCAGCACCGACCACACTACACCGGCCCAACTGGGCGGCCCCCTGCGCCTCGACCCTCCACTCCCTCCACAACTACTGCTGGGAGTGAAACCCCTGCAATGGCACCCCAAAATCAAGCAGCGGACAAGTCATGTAGGTAGAGCCACAAAAATTAAAAGGGAAGTCTCCAAATCTACCTTTATCTCCCTGAAAATATAGACGCAAACATTTCCAGAAACTAGGCATGGGAGGAGAGAAAAATATCCCCATACAATATTCAACTTCTAGATTATGTGATTAGTTAGCAGTCCCAGAAACACCTTCACACCAGAGCTAACCAAACTCAGAACAATTACAAATTACAAATTGCAGATTGATTACAAATTACAAATCAATGTGGCCCAGGACTGACACGCGGGATGCTTCAGATGGCACTGTCGGTGCAGGCAAGACTAACACAGGGTCTAATTGCAAGATCGTAATGGTATGTTTATGTAGCTCTGGCTACACCTGTTAGTTTCTCATACGGACAAACTGTCCAAGATAAGCTTTTTTTCAACTGGAGTTCATGGACACTTCTGTGGTATGCTAAGTGATACAGAAGCCAAAGTACAATCAACCAAAATATCCAAAACCTGTGAGTACGACTCCTGATACAAGCCTCAAAGTAATGAGACATTAATCACGTGGGGAGAGTTGTTGATCAACTGTCCGGGTTTTTATGCTGGTAGGATTTATGTTTTCAAGCCACAATTGAAATGTTTATTTACTTCTAAATGAAGTAAACTTCTAAACTATACTTCTAAAACTTCTAAACTTCATTCTTATATACTCAAGGGATGTCAGGTGCTGAGGCTTTTTAAAAGGAAAAAAAAAATCCTTTCACAACTGCAAAGTCAGAAGAGTTTGTAATACTTAGTTTGACTTAAAAGATCAGGACTAGGGCTATCAAGTTAATGTGTCCTTTTATAGGAGCTTAAAGTTATCCATCCATGACCCCACACATTCAGGAAAGCCTTTCAACTTGTTCTTCTATAAGCATCAAAATAGTCACACTTCACAATAGTTTTCAATGAAGTTTGCAGCATTTTTCTATTTGTCTGACTGTCAGCAGGCAGTATTCAGCCAGCAGCAGGCAAATACATTAAGAGAAAAAGACAAAATTAGAGAGTCATGGAGAATTGAGAACTCAGCAGCTGTTTCCCCTTGAATTATCTACTTAGGAGTCCCTTCTCTGCGTGCTTGACATGGGAACAAAAGAGGCTGCCGTCCCTCTTCCCAGCCGTGGCTGACAACCTATGACAGACTATCTGGCAAGCTGCAGATCCATTACTGGCTTACTGGAAAGGCTCAGGAGACATCTATGATGCCACTTTCAGGCAGGGCTCTACACCTGCTAAAAGGCTGGATAATTCCCATTCGGGTTCCTTGGTGAAATGCCCTCTTGGGGTTTCAGTATGTTTTATTTAGCATTTTCATGTCAAGTTGCTGAAGTGACTGTACAAGGACATGAAACACGTCTCTATCTCTTGAGGGACACATATCCTGATATCACCACTCAGGGCCCTTCAAGCTGTCCTGTTTTTCATACACATCTCATCTCTCAGCTGGTGATGAAGGGTAACCTCTTTTCGTACTTTTTTGTCTGATCTGGACAGCACTGGAATACGCATGAGTTAACTTCCTGCAGCTCTACATCCTGATTGATGCTTTGTTGCATCAACTGGATCCTCCCCTCGAGATATGAAAGCCTTGTCACATGTTGACAGACCCTATTGTTCCACAAAGTAACCTGAGTTTTATTCTGAAAAAAATGCTTTGTCTTGGCCAGCATAATTAACGCAAGCTATGGCCTTCCTGGGTAAAACTCTAATAATAAAAGTTTTTCCAAAGTTTTAAAGGCATCCAAAGTAATTTTCAGTTCTTATCTTTGAAATTGAAAGAGTAGCTTTTCATGTGAAATGTTATTTTGTTGTTTGTAAGACCTGCTTTGCAAGAACATAAAGAAAAGAAGACCAAGCTCTTATGTGTGTCAATCATTACGGCTGCTCAAATATGACCATTCACTTGGGAAGACTAAGGGAACAACACAAGATGTGGAAGCATTTGTTATTAGAAAGCAGAGAACAACTGAGTTTGTGGAAATCACCGTTTATTCAAAAAAAGAAGTCAAACTGGGACTGTTTTTTCACTTACAACAATCTGACAGACTTGCATGCAGAAAATAAAGGTACATTTTGCTTAGTATAGTGCGCTTGGCCCCATTATGGTGTTTGGCCTCTGCTTCAGAAATGACATAGTTTGACTAGGAATGTGAGTAGAAGGCATCTTCCCTGGCTGTTCACAGGGCAACAGTGCTGGTCATGCAGATAGCCAAGAACCTGACAGTAAAGCAGCCTGCAAAGAGCCACTACCTGGCAAAGTTTGGCTACTGTCAAGTTCACAACTGAACAGCAGATAGAATAGCAAGTGATACACTAGAAAATAAGGATTTTGCTACTCCAAATATACTTACACTTGGAAGAGCACATAAAAAACAGACAAGAGCAAACCAAACTAAGAAGACAGCTTAGTTTGAAGCCTACACTAACAGCCTACTCTAAGAAAGACCTGAGAGAGTCACATTCAGGTGAGTGGCTTTAAGAGCAACCAAACAGTCACACAAAACCACCCTGTAGAGGATGTAGAGGTTTAACAGAGTGTTGATTGATTGGTTGCCAGAGCAGTCCCACCGATCATTGCACTCCCAGGTGATAATTGCTTTTAACTAATAAGGTTGATTAGGCTAAAGACTTAACAAGGCTAAAGACTTTAAAAGGGAGGGCAGCTGCTCGGCTGGGCACTACAACACCTTAGTGCCTGAGCACTGGGGTGGGGGGAACAGTATGTGCTCTGTGTGGTGAATGCTGAAGGCTGCCAGACCTACAACACCAGCCAGGACTTCAAGTGGTAGGAGTGCAACTGGCCCCGTTTGCCCCCCGTGCTCCAGGGCAGCTTGCCATCGGATTGGTGTCGTGTCACCTGTCCTCGCCTGGATCCCGACACCACCCCACGTCAATACTAGTCCTCCAAGCATTTTGTTATTACTATTTTAAAGGGTTTCAACTTTGCCTCCAGGAATTCAGAAAGACAAGTCAAGTATCTAGGCCGAAGTTTCCAGAAGTATTTCTGATTTCGGTTTGCTCAATTTTTAGATATTTCTATATGAGGACCTGATAGGGTCTTAAGTACCATTGGACTTAACAGAATAAAGGCCTGAGTAAAAAAAAATTACTGTGCATATATGTATAGAGTCACCGCCAGAGATTTCTAAGTTATTTGTGCCCACAATTACCTCAACACTAAAATATGCTGAGAAGAATTGGCAGTGATGTTTAAACATCTTGAAACATACAGTCCCAGCAAATGACTCGTTCCAAAACTCATTCTACCCAATTCAAGCCCAGGTGATAGATTATAAATAAAAAGCAAATAATCCAAATCTACCTACTTTCTAACAGCGAACAGGGCAGGCTGTAATTCCCCTCCAGCTTGTGCTCTGTATCGTTCCCCTTGAACGGTTCACCTCAGAGACATCTTGCGTTCTTCCTACCTTTCTTTTGTGTGTGTTCTTCATGTTCAGATAAAATGTCAGTCTCCTATTTTAAACCACAGTTTATGCAACATGAACCTTTTCATTTAGCTACACAACATTTGAAAAGGCAAACTCTAGGAGGATTCCAGGTTCTTGTCCTAGATGCCCCACCCCCACCTCCTGACTTATTTAATCAAGTCTGTAAAAAGAAAGTTCACAATGTGATAACTATGTTCATTTTGGTCACACCCCACCCAACCATATGCTGTTGTTTTTTAGCACACATGGAATTTTTGCACGCTAGCAATATGTTGGAGCTTTTTTGGGTTTTAAGTGCTGAAATTAAATTACTTCTGGTGTGAAAACTGAAACCACCTCCAGCAACATGCAAGAATGTCTGAAGTTGTTGCATATTCCACAATATTTTGGGTGTGGAACAGAGGAGGTGTACCTCTTCTTTCCTGCTTTCTTAAATCAGTTTACAACACAGAGACACTTCAGCTAATTCGCTTAGGACACATCTATCCAGCATATTGCAGCGTGGCGTGAGCATGGTGCAGCTTTGGGAATAATTAGTCTTGTTGAAGGCAAGCAGACAAAGACAAAGCAGTAACATAGCAACATTTTGCTCAAGATTGTTTGATTAAAACATACAAGCAGAAAACACGGGCAGCTACAAGTTGTTTATTCAAATCTCCTGAAGTCTGTATTTGTTTTGCATGAATAAGGTTTTGCATGATGAAAGCATTGAAAGAAAATCCGGGGTTTTCAGTGAATCAGCTGGAGTTTAAATGCATCCTTCTACAATTCAAAGAAAGAGGAAGCAGAATTAGTGCTGCAGTTCACTCTTTCAGATGCCAGGTTTTCACTGTCCAAAGACATTAATAAGTCATTGCTTATTGCAAAGTGGCTGCGATGTTTAGCTTAAAGATTTCTCTTTACATTTGGAACCTATAAAATGACATTTAAGTATCTTTTTAAATATATTTTGCATACTTTGATAACAGGAAAAACTTTCTAAATTATGGAGCTGCTTCTACTGGTCTTGGTATGTATTTGCTGTATATAAAATATACTTCATTGTTCCATTTAAAATTTTTAAACAGTCAGTTGTATAATATTCGGATAACTTACTATTTATAGCTCCAATTACACATGTTCAAGAACCTTACAATCTTTACTGTACTTATCTACATTACACCATGGAGTTCCATTAACAAGTAGTCTATGACAGAAGAAGAAACAGGAAAAGCGCTTCCAGTTTCCTGAGCTAAGTCTGGACCAGTCTTTCCACCAGGTAAAAGACACATTTTATTAGGAGGCTTCCACAGAGCTCAGCTGATAACACACAGAGGAAAAAAAGATTTTGTCTCACAAGGCTGCAGTTCCTTGCCTTTGAGCCCACCCATCTTGAATTCCACAGGAATATCCTTCTTCTTCTACCACCTCAACTGTTCCCTTTCTTCCTCCTCCATCTTTGATTCCCACTACCACCAAAAACATCACCTTGATATTGCCATCTAAAGAGATTAGAAATGTTTCCTCTCCCAAGTGAAAGCCAGCTAACCTACTCATTAAATAATCCCACTGGACAAAGGAAGGCATGCTTCCTTCCCCCTCTCTTAGAGTACTCTCTGAAAATGGGCTGCTCTATGAAATATGGATTTCTACCTCAGTCAATGAAATACAGATTTCTACCTTCCCTTGTTCTGCTGAATACACAAGACCCAATTTCTCTTCCTTTTGTCTCTTCACCATGTGAGACCTGCAGCAAGCTTGGAGGCTATTTAATTTCTCATTTTCTTTGATTATGATGCTCCATCCCTTTCCTTCACTAAGTTCATTTCTCCTACCTTGCTTTAGCTTCATATACCTAAAAGCTTCTGACCTTTATTATAACAGTAGTCTTGACCCAGCCAAAACCTAGCCCCACTTCAGAATTTTATTCAGAGGTGGTCTTTTCAACATCAGTCATCAATGAGCTGACCCTTGGGCCTTCCACATGGGCAAGGTTTCTCCCCTGCTCACAAACCAAACAGAGGCCCTCCTAAAAGGCAGCTGAATTTCAAGAGATCAGAATCAGTGTTGTCATTATATTTCTTCTTGAGTTTTTATAAATTACCATCACTATATTACTGTTTATTAAAAATGTTTGTCTTCTTGTGTATGTGGGGTATTTCTGCTTTAACAATACACCATACCACAAAAGAGTATTTTTGAAGTTACAAATGGGAGTTGCCTTGGAACCACTCATAAAACAAAAGTTAAGAAAACCAGAAATCCTGAATGTAGAACCACAGTGTTTGGCTACAGAGGGTTCAGTAAACAACATTGCACAAATCTAAATCTTTGGCACTGCTGGTATTGTACCATCAAAAGAATCAGCAACAAGGAAGAACATTCCATGGGAACTTCTGGTAAGAATTCCAAACTGAATCTCATTTTCACCACATTTGGATCTATTTTGTCTTTCTTTCCATAATGATCAAGCACCGAAGCATTCCTTGACTAAACACTCTCAAAAATTGTGGTTTAAATTGGGAATACTTGCACCTCAATGACAGTGGAATTAAAAACTATTTTTAGTCAAATTTCCAGTTGCCATACTGAGTCAAAAAATACAGAATCATTTGCAGTGCATAGATACATCATAAAATGGGGGAAAAAAGGGGTGGGGGGAATGGTATATTTTGAGAGCTATTCATTGTAAGTGCTTAGGGTAGGTAAGAGGAAGTATCATTTTCACCAGCTTTGAAAAATACAATATGCTTCAGGTAACACTTCCATCACTCTCTGTGGAGTGTGATTTTACTTTTTGTTTAAGAAGGCAGATAAACACATTCCTCCCCCAAAATAAACCTTAAATCAAAGCTTCCTCCCAGAAGCTCAGGTACTCCTGTATAAGCTTTAAACACACAACTGTGTATTTTTTAGCTCAAAGACTCACAGCAGCCTCTTTTAGTATTCCCCCAGCATTGTGAACGAGCAGGCATCACTATGTGGCTCTGGGCAGGTTGGTAACACCTGCTTAGGAGGGTCAGGAAAATTCTGGCATCCTCTTCCACTCCCAGGAAAACCCAAGCATGGGTTTGAAGTGTTTTTTAGACCCTGAAACATTTTTTTATTGGATTCTAAATATAAATGTTTATTATGATATGTAGTTTCAAGCAAGTAGCATTCTGCATTGTGGTATTACAGAGCCAAAGGAAGGCCTACTGACGATATGGCATGATAGCTTTCCTCCATTTGAATGTTCAGAACTACCTCTGGACAATTAGACATAAGACTATATTTCCTAAATTTGCATAAAATGAGAATCACACAGATGGACAACACATGCTTCCCATAAGTCCAGTGTGAAAATTACTCTATCACTTGTCGTTGTACCCAATCTTTCCACATTTCTGGCAATTCACATCTTAAACAAACAAGAATTGTGACAAGCAAAACAGATGGTCTCTCCTCCTCCTTCCCAAAAAGTTCCAAAGGCACATTTCCCAAAATTCTTGCTTTATAATGGCGTTGTTCTACTTGTCACAGCAGTTTTGAAAGAACTTTCAGTAATACACAAATAGCAGGCCTGAGCCTCTTTTATACCAAGGTCCTGGAAAACCTGCCTGTGAGTGCAAAGGATCTGTGCAGAGAATGAGCTAAAGCCCCCAGATCTTATAGATGAATTTAAAGAGATGTCAGTCAAACTGTTTAAACCAAGCTTGTTATTCAAAGGCTAAAAGGCAGATTCTGTTCCCTTCTCCATTTATAAACCAGATTATTAATTGATGTTGGGTGTCAGTTTGTTATTCAGTGTGTGGGAGCCTTATCAAACCTATGTATTTCCTAAAGAGAAAATGTCCTGCAACAAAGGGTGCTCCTAATCAGTGGCACATGAGCCTCTTCAGTGGGAGCTTTCACGAGGGATATAGAGCAAAGAATGTCTTTGCGTCCCGTTGTGGCCTTACAGCATATCAACCTCCTCATTGATCTTTTGTCTCCACCCCATGTAGTCTTCTGCTCAAGTGTGCCAACTATGACTTACAGGTACTCATCTCCTACACAGCAGGAGCTGTGCAGAATCTGAGGAGCTGAGACAGGCTAATGCAACTTGCACAGTGACATGGAACATCACATGTCAGCAACTTATGAACGAGCTGGTGATGAGCAAAAATGTCAAGGATGGAGAAATCTTCGAGGAACCCATGAACAAAGCCCTTTGCGATTGAACTGGAGGCAAGTAACAGCAGTGAAGAAAAGGCTGCAAAAATTTGACTGAGAACATAACCTGGTTCTGTCTCTAAGCAACAGCCTGAAAAAGCAACCCCTTACATTACAGAAACAAGTATTAATAAACAATACTGCCATCATGTTAGTAACCTCCTAGCCTTTGCAACACCATTTCATAAGCTTCTCCCAGGCCATACAACAATGTGTATAGATTTTGTAGGCATATAAATGAATAAACTTACAAGAGAAGCTGCATCTGTATCTTCCATATCTTGCTCCACATAAGCAAGGCGGGAGTAAGAAGTCCTTCATTAAGGTACTGCTGAAGGTATAGTAAGTGCATCCCATCAGAAAATGAGGCACGAACCTGACTCTCCTTTTGCTGCTTAAGTTCTCCCACTGTTAGTCTGTCACAGAAAAGATGGGGCATCATTACCGCTGTCTTAAAAGAAAGCAAATATTGTCAGCTGTTTTTTGAGAGAAGTCTGATACTGTCAGAGCATATCAGGTGGCATCTGAAAACACCTACTTAAGGAGCCTGTCAGCCAAGTTAGAGCAGGAAAATCTATTTACTAAACATCATAAAGTGATGGAAAGGCCTGTGGCAGCCCTTGCCACACACAGAGAGGCAGCTCCAGCAGCCTCGAGGTAGCAAGTTGGCAGATGTTTTTCCAGACTCAGTTTCAGGCTCCTGTGTCCCACTTTGTTTCTAGACCTTGTTTACAGGTGGCGTGTTTAATCCCCTACCCAGGAGAAAAAGGGGAGGGCCACATATTTTCTATTACCCTGGAAGTGTCCACCACTCCTAAGACATAGACATGTGCTTTTCTCAGTAAAAGTTTTAGACACAAATTCAGACACTTCTGAGTATGAACAGTAAACAGTAGAAATTCATACTTAACAGGACAGAGTGCTAGTGAAAGTTTTCTTGTATCTTCAGGCCACCTAAATCACTGAAGTTACCTCCATAATTAACTGACCGAAGATACCCAAGGCTGATTTGCTGGTTGAAAAGAAATAGAATACAGAGATTTTTACTAATGATCAGGATCTGCCACTCTCACTTAACACTGAACATTGTTTCACTGCCTGAACTATGTCTTCAGTTTTAGTTGACCAAGTCAAGACATCATTAAACACATTTGAGCAGTAATCTATGCCAAAAATACTCCCACTGGTACTACTGGACTGTTTCTAGAATAAATTACTATTCAAGTTTATCCCTGCTAATGTTCCCTTCCCCTAAAAAACTCAGAACACAGCAGGAATAAGGTACATTTCATATTAAAATGCATAACAAAGACAAAAAGTCTCCTGAAGTGTTTATAAACTTATATTCAGAGTGTTTATAAACCTATATTCAGAGACTGAAGTCTTATATTTGACCGTAAATTCAGTACATGTTATCATAAATTTTCCCATTCCATCCACCCTGGCAATATGTTTTCATCCCAGTTGGAAGCAATCACTTCTGAAGCAAGAAGCTCATTCAGTTTCTATACTCCCAGCTCATTGGAGTCTCTTCTTTACACATGAAAACTGCACCTACACTGCAGAGTCAGGACAAACTCTGCTTGAACTGCATTTAAAACTAGATGAGGCATTACTAGCACTTACACCTAGAGAGCAGATATCTTCTAAGAAAGGCAGTTAATCTAAATATTAATAATGGTTTCTTCTGATGAGAAACCTCTTTCTAGTTTCAAAGCAAAAACACAGAACTTGTTTTGCATGACACAAATGGATCTGGACTGCAAAGTGAGGGAACAATAAAAGACTCGTTAGTAAATAGTACATATTATATAGAATATTTCCTTTGTTATCATCATAGAGCATGTGCCCCTTTGTACAAGCAGAAGTGTAATTACTCCACACAACCTCCACCTCTCAACAAACAAATACTTCCGAAGTGGAAGCTTGAAGGCAAAAAGCAAGGAGATTCCTGGGAAATTCTGTTCCAATTGCTGTGTTACCCTCTCATGACCAAAACTGCTGATGCAAGAGCATCCTCCCTAACTTCAAAAGCAGGAATTTGTCTGGCTTGAGGGACCTGAGAGCATTGCACAGAGAAAAAACAGCATAGGCCAAGTTCTTTAAAACTAATCGCTGCAGTCTGGCAAATTTTTGGCATGCAGCCACCCCCACCAGCCATTCAAAAATGCCAGGTGGCTCTGTCTTGCCAGCGAGATGATTTGGCAGAGATTTTGAAATGAAGCAATTCAGAGTGAAAATCATCTGCCCTTTCCAAACAGAACTGTCTCAAACACTTGATTAGATTTCTATTCAAAATAGATATTTTTCTGTTCAAATTAACTGACGGGAAAATAAGGCATTTTTTGTCCTCGCCTGGCTGGCTGACTGTGCCCTGTAGTGGCTTTGTGGTATTTCTACATGTTACCTTTGCTCAGGCATGGGCTCTATTATGGAAACTGGCAGAATATGTTGCAAATGAGAATTGTATTTTGACAATCTTGGTAAACAGGAAATTCATATCAATAAAAACACTTGTGAGCTGCAATGCACATCTGTCTGCAGCTTCTTGCTACATGGTGTCTCATCTTCAACAGCAAGACTTACCGGGAGAAAAAAACTAATCCTGGCTGCTAAATGTGAGCAGAGGTAGTTGAGGGGCCAACAGATCTATATTTGTTTATAAATACCTGAGATAGTTTTATAAATTTTCTGATTTCAGAAAGATTTCCAATCTTGAAACTGCTCTAAGATCTTATTTTTGCAGGTTTCAGTACCAAATAATTTTATTCTTAAGTTGAAGACAACTTTTTGTTTGGGAATTTTATTTTGTTTACACCACAAAGAATTTAAAAGTTTAAAAAATCAACGTCCAAGCACATTTTAATTGACTTGATGTTATCTACCTTTGTTGTTCTGGTTTGGTTTGTTGACTAGCTAAGGAAGATTGAATGGCAGCAGGTGAAAATTTTCAAAGGTACAACTTTTCATCCCAGTTTAAACTTTGAAAAATCTTTCATAAGATGATAAAACAATTTCTTAGACTGTTCTAGATAAGGACATTGTGAAGAGATGCAGATATTTTTTTCTGAAGGAAATGGTCTTAGAGGGAAACCTAGCTCTGGTCCACACCTGAATCTCCTGAAACTCCTGAAACTCCTCTGCAAGACGGAAGCTCAGCAGCAACTCAGAGCTATTCAGGGCACCCGGTGTACGGGGAGGAAGGGGAGATGAGCAGGGAACAGACTTAGGCTGGACACTTCTAGATTTTGTGCAACGATTCCTCCCAGGAGTCTGATGATGTGACTGAGACACAGTGTCCTGTGTCTAGATTCAGCTGACACACAGTGTTATACCATTTGACAGAAGAAACAATTGTTCTTGTTTTCTGGATGCTGGCTAGTTTCAGAGCAAATAAAATACTTAAATACTTCCAAAGATAAAAAGCTTGTCCTGAAAGAAGAAATTGTAACACTTCAAACTGCTGGTAAGTGAAATTTAAAGAGAGACACAAACCTGACAGTGTTTGAGAGAAGCAATGACAGGAATCTTTCTATATACTCCCTGTTCATTCCTGTAACTTATAATATACAAGAAGATCTCTCAAGACTTTTTAAATTACCACCACAGCTCAAAGCCCTGTTAATTACCACATAGCCCAAAATTTAAAAATACAGCAAGTCAAATAAAACACGTAAGAGAACGTGTTTCAGGTAAATCAGTCCTTCTTCCAGCAGATGGCTGCTTGGACAGTAAAAGGTTGGTTGCTCCCCTCCTACAGCCAGCTGGGATCAGATGTAAGGTACTAAATACCCTTTACCAGGGCTGGTAAGGCATACAACTAGTCCCACAGCAGGGTATCCCTCTCAGTGCTCAAGCTAATGGGATTTGCTGGAGGCTGCAAACTCACCAGCAAGTAATTGTCCTCTGGTTTGGTGCTTGGGCACCTCCAAGTGGGCTCCACTGCTTGTAAGAACCATACGTGTACATGCAGTATACAGAAAGAAGGGTGTCAAAAATGTCAGGAAGGAGATATTTAATCCTCTCTGGGGACCCCTGAAGACATCCAGCCACCATTGGCATTCCAGATACCAAGCTTATTTCAAAGATGGCGCAGCCACCCTTCCTATCTCCTCCTACCTCACAGCCCAATCTGCAGGAGAAAAAGGCCCCTTGCAAGCCCTCAGGTCTTGGGTAGTTCATTTCTAGTCTTGGCCACTTTTTCTTTTCCCTAGGAAAAAGTATCCTGCATATTTGTCAAACTCAGCCTCCTGCTTTTACCAGACAGGTCCTCTGAGGAAATATTGTAGGACTGTGACTGCAGGGCTCATCTTCCTGCCCCTTATGCTGGATCACTCTTCCCTCCTTGAGACTCAGTCATTCACATCATTATCACCTACCTTCTTGCATCACAGTTCAGTGATATTACTGTGCATTTCTACATGAAGCAGTCACTCAAGTAGGTTAGACACAACGTAAGTGCTATCTTCTTCTTCCTGCCCTTTTACAGGCAGACATTTCAGAGCTGTAAAACAAAGCAGAGGGGATTGCAAGGCAGATTTCCTGCATTCTTTTCCTACACCACCAGCTGACCTTCTGTGCAAACTCGGAGGAAGCCACTTCAGCTTCTTCCTAAGCTGCCTACCTGTAAAGCAGGAATAACCATGCTTAGAGGATTCACTACAGGCTGAATATTATTAGGCATAATTCATGCTATTACAAAGAGCTTTTTGCAGTCTGTAGTACCAAGGTATCAGAGATTTATATGGCTTGTCCCATGCTACAAGGCAAAAAGTATAATTAATTCGTCATCATCATCATCATCATGTTTTTCACAATAACTGTAAGACTGAAAAAACATCATCATAACTATTTCAACACCAGTAGGGAGCTCTCTAGGCTTGTCCTCTTGCATAACAATTTGTAAAGTTTTTTCCTAGTGATTCCTCCACCAAAGTCACTCATCTGTGGTTTAAGTGTAGCAATTTTCATCCTTTTAGACTTGCGCTTTTCAAGGAGAGGCGTTAACTTCTGTCAAGCCTTCAGGCAATAACGCTGCCTTTTTAAGCTCTCCTTTGAGATGTCTTAGAAATAGTCCATAGAGACCAACAGTCTCCTGATTAAATTTGTTGGAGCTTATTGCATTCACTGCTTCAACTATTTGCATTCCTGTCTCCAAAGAGCTATGTCTGTTCACACAGACCCACACAACCCTACAGATAGCAGCAGAACTTCTAACCAGATGTGATGTTTAAAGGATCAGGGAGCTAAGGAAAGAGATTTTCCTCACCACCAGTGTAAGTGTGCTGCCCTCTGGACAGTGGTCTGATTCGCTTTCTCCAGATCACCAAGATCTTGAGCTAAAGATCAGCAGTGCCAGTGAGGTCCAGCAGTTGTGGGCCCCAACAAAATGTTAACTGCACCTGTGCAAAACTGAGTCCTGCTTAACTCAACCAGGAACTTTCTATGATTAGCTCTATAGCTTAATGCTGAGAACAAGCCTGATCCTGTGACAGCAAGCATTGCAGTTCCTTTTCAGATATTAAAAGTCTATGTAATCTGTTTCTACCCTTGGACCACCACTTTCCTTTTCATTGTACCCATTGCAACCAGCAATGAGATGAACTGCAGCACCACCCGAGTCAGAACATGTGCTAGCAGGCAAGACTTTCTCCATTAAGACTCTGTTCCTGTCTAATTAAATTTTCCACTTTTCAGTTGATTTTAAGTCTACTTTAAGGTTTACATTTTGCCTCAGCTCCCCTTTTTGTCTCAAAGAGAAAGAATCTAGATAGTGCTGTGTAACAAAGGGTCAGTCTCTTAGAGGGGACTTTTGCACAGGGTATTTTGCTCTCTATTTTGCACTAAGCATCAAGCCACTTACAAAGAGTGCCAAGGCAAAATGCAAACCATTTCATAGAGCAGGAGGCCACAAAACCACTCGAATGAAGTAAGCACATTGAGCCTCCAGATGGGTGACAGACTACACGGAAAACTCTTCTCACCAGAGAGACAGACTTGTAGTCCAGTAGTGTTTCTGTCCTTTCCAACTAGCTCGAAGCCTTACAACCCATAAAACCACTAGACTGATTTTAAGTTTTACTATTTATAACAGCATTCCTAGGCCAGGTCAGACTATTCCTTCTTGAGTGAAAACTCTAGGCTTTGTTATTAGATCCTCATAATGGCATCTTACTTACAGTTCTTGGAAGCAACGTGCCTCAGTGGGCAATTTTATAAGTGATCAGATTATAATGAACTGAAATGTGATGAAAGTGCTGCATAAACCAGGTTAAAATTAAAAGCCTACATTTTTAAAAGTGACTTATCTAGCATTTGATAGATGGTGAAAAGAAGAAAGAGAGATCCTTAGTGAAGAAAGCATTGTCAAAAACATTTGTTCTCACTGGACAATAAATTGACCAACAACCTGTTCTTAGGAAAGCAGAAGCTGCCTTATCACAATTGGGCTGTGAGATTTAAAATCATGATAAAAGAAAATTAAAATTAGAAAATCCAAGGATTCAGTACTTCACAACAGGAAAAAAGCTGCCTGTCCAAATTTCATCCAACTGTTTTGTCTCTAAGCATTGTGAGATGAAATATTCTATTGTGTGACATAGAGTACATACTGTGACATGGCCACAGCATCATATCCCAGGCTCATTCAGTGTGCAGAATAGCTGGTGTGCAAACTTTTATTCAGCCTTCCTGTGTACCTTCTATAAAGGGATGTTTCAGGCATCAGTTGCAGCCTAGTGGTTTATCAAGTATGAAGATAATCATTACCTCTTGGAAGTTTCTGTGATGATGTAATTTCACAACATCTGACCCACAGCCAATATGAATTTGTCTCTCCTGTATGCCCTAGAGATGAGAGCAAGGATGCTTTGCAGAAGGGAAGTTGAGGCACAGTAATATTTGCATCCAGTTTAGTTGATTGTCCTTCAGGTGGTTTCCAAAGTGTTCAACATTTCTTCAACAGGAAGAACTTCTTTACTGTGAGAGTGACAGAGCACTGGAACAGGCTGCCCAGAGAGGTTGTGGAGTCTCCTTCGCTGCAGACATTCAAAACCCACCTGGATGCATTCCTGTGTGATGTATTCTAGGTGACCCTGTTCTGGCAGGGGGGTTGGACTAGATGATCTCTCGAGGGCCCTTCCAACCCCTAGGATTCTGTGATTCTGTGATTCTGTGATTTTACAGTACTATGTGGCAGAGAAATCTAGAACAATTTTCATATGTATAACCCCTGCAGCCTAACATCTTAGCTCTGTAGCAGAAATAGAGATCCCACCTAGTTGTCCAAGTGATGTTCCTGAGATGATCTTACAGACAAACCATCAAGTGGTCATCACTAGAGACTTCACATCCATGACTGACTGACTTAACATTGCACAGGCAATGCTGATTTAGGTATTTCCCTACAGTAAGCTTCATTGCATGGAACAGTATGCATGAGTTTGCTTCTGCATGAGTTGAAGCAAAGCTGAGGATTTCACAATCACTGTAGACACAGCTAACAATCATGTCCCCACCCCTGCACCCCTCATATCTGCCCTGTGTCACCTGAGCTTATCCCTCTGCTCCTAGCCAGAGTCACCATCATCTCTTTGCTGCAGGCTCGCTCAGATTTTCGGTCCCTATCAGTTCTTCCAAACAGTTTTTTTCAGCCTTTGCCTTTCTACCATTTCTACCTTCTGCCAACCAGTGTGACAGATACCTCTGTTTATCTTGCAGACACATTGAGGGGAAGCACCAAGAGAGCAATACCAGGTGTGTAAGTTCAGTCGCTATGACCAGCTGATAGCCAGAGACTTCTACTGAAAAGCGTTAGAGAATCTGAAGTAGACAGTATTGCTAACAGCTCCTTCTTTAATGGGTGTAGTGATGGCTGCCACAACTGTGTCTTTTCATTTTAACACAAATATGACAATTATCTCATTGTTACTAAGCACGCTCCTCAGTTAGACCTCGTGACAATGGGTTCCCCAAGGTAGTAACAGTAGTGCCATAGGGTCTGGTCTACGTTTTAATGTTTCATTTGTGTAGTTGCAATAGCTAAAAGTGCAAAGAAGAAGAAACCAGAATGTGTTAGCAAAGACATTACTGCTTGTTCATATTGTGTCTCCACCAAGAAAGCTCACAAAGCTCCCCAGAAACCTTTCTAGCACAGATGCATACCCTTAGCATGTTACAGAGACAGTCACCAAGCAGTTCAGGGTTTCCTCATCTCTCAGTCCTGGAAGGATAAGCCCCAGAACAAACCTGAGAAATAATTTGTGGTCATGTCTATCCTCTGCTTTTGAGGAAGGGCAAACAGCATGTACCAGCTGCACTAAGAACAAGGTTTGAATAGCCTACATAACTTCTTAACAATAAAATATAACTCTTTTCTATATTGTGCCACCAATTAATCACATAACAAAGCACTCCCTTTTTTTGTAGTATGTGTTGTAAAGCTTTCCTTTTAGCAAGCTCAATTTTTTTATCTTTTTGGCTCAGTGATGGAATTTAATCTATTAAATAATCGGGATCTTTTCCAGGTTAGAGCAGGGCCAGGAAGGTCTGTCATAACCTTTTAACAATGTGCTGCAGAGGGAAATGGGTGAACCAAAAAGGCTAAACAAACTATGTCAAAAGATTATTCAGTGCCTGACACTCAGTGGTAGAAATCTAGTACTGCAGTTACAATCTGACTACAGAAATCAGTACTCCCTCAAAAATAACCCAGTTCAAAAGTGACCCCATTCAATACACCAATAAAAATCTTAAAGGACGCATCACCTGCCATTTTAGTATTTTACTAGAGTGTGTTTTTAAGCTATGGGATCATGGGATCAACACAGAAACAAAACGGGTTTCAATTACAAGTAATAGAACCTTAATAGAACACTGTAATTTAATTATTTCAGAATTAACAAAATTATTTATGTCTGATCATAAACTACTGAGAGAATGGATTTTTTCCCACCTTTTTTATCTTGAAAAATGTCAGTCACCCTATTGGCATATTTTAATAAAACTCAATGGTGGTTTATGCCTACTACTTTGGGAAATTTTAGAAAAAACTTACTAAAATGTAAATTTAATCCCTCAAAAAGAGTATCTACATAGAATCACTGAAGTAATCTTAATTCAGAATAAGCTGTTAAATAAAAATAAGTAAATACAACTAAGAATTACTAGTAAACTCCACAAAGATATTTCTCTTGCTGCAACAGAAATCAAAATGTCACAATATATTACTGTAAGGTAGGCAATGAGATCTTTTATAGCATAACACAACTAAAAGGAATATTCTAAGACAGAATACAAATAAAGATGTCCCCAAAAGGCCTCTCATTGCAGGATTTCAGAGATGTTTAGGCTTTGTTTTACATCCACAGATGTACTTCAAACCAGACTGATGCTGAAGCCCACCCAGATGTGGCGGGGTTGAAAACATCGACTTCTGAGAATATTGGCTACACTGCTGCACTAACTACAAAAAGTGGCATGACTGGACCACTCTAGCCTAGGGAGTAACCTTGTCTGATGTGGTGAGCATCAGAAATGCAGGTTTAATCCTGCAGATTCAAGGACTTTTATGAACTACTCCAAGCAAGAATATAGCAGCACAAAAAAAGAGATAGTCCATACCCTCTAGTGTCACATTTCATTGTAACTGAATGCAGATTTAGGTAAACTCCTATAAAATCTCTTTACATAGCAAGGGTCAGAGTTTGACTAGAGGTGTATAATGTTGTCCAGTAGAGACACTACAACAGAGCCATAGGAGATGTCAAACAGGAACTCAAAGTCAGAGATAAGTTTGGTCCTTTGCTCCTCGAGTTCATGTACTAGAATATTCTGGATTACCTACAGAGCTGTGGTGGCTTGGTTTTGAATCCCAGCCATGCACACTAGAAATAACTCTATGTATCTTTTCAAAAGTCATGTTTCTTTGCACAGCAAGAACTTTTCTGTCTCAGAAATCAAGCTGCTCATGCATAGCATTTTCAGTGGAAACAAATATACTATCTTGAAACTAAAACCTTTTGCAGACATGTCTTGTTCTAAAAAAAGAGGCTATGCAACCTGGCTGATAGAGAGCGTAGGATGTTCTTTTCTTCAGACAAGAAGAAGCCCCACATTCACAGGCCCCAGTCTTCCTGGGGGTCTTTAATCACCCCATTATCTGTTGGAATGGCAACAAAGCAGGGCACAAGCAATCCAGGAGGTTTCTGGAAGGCATTAATGATAACTTTCCAACAAGAGGGCATGCTCTGCTACACATCATACTTAAAACAAGAAAGACTTTGTTGGAGCTGTGAAGGATGAGAGCGGTGTTAGCTGCAGTGATCATGGGATGGTAGAGTTCAGGACCCTGAGAGGAGAGAGCAAAGCAAATAGTAGAATCTCCAGCCTCGGACTCATGAGAGCAGGCTTAGCCTTCTCCAGGGAACTGCTTGGAAGAATCCCACGGGATAAAGCTCTGGAGGGAAGAGGTGTGCAGGAGAGCTTGATTTTCAGGGACTACCACCTATGAGATCAGGAATGATCCATTCCTATGTACAGGAAGCCAAGCAAAGTTGACAGAAGGTTTGCATGGATGAACAAGGAGTTCCCAATTAAATTCAGACTTAAAAAGGAAACATACAAGAGGTGGAAGCAGGGTCAGGTCACACAGAAAGAGTACAGAGACAATGTCTGATCATGTGACAGGGCTAGGAAAGCCAAAGATCAACTGGAGTTGAATCTGGTGAGGGAGGTGAAGGTCATCAGGAAAGGTTTCTACAAGTACAGAAACAGCAAAAGGAAGACTAGGGAAAATATGGGCCTGCTGCTGGGTGGGGCAAGGTATCTGGTGACAAAGGACATGGAAAATGCCAGCATGCCTTCACCTTTACCAGTAAGACTGCTCTTCAGGAATCCCAGGCCCCTGAGACCAGAGTGAAAGTCTGGAGCAAGGAAAACTTGTCCTCAGTGGAGAAGAATCAGATTAGGGAATACTTAAACAAACCAGAACTTACATAATGGCTTCATGGGACTTGGCCGGATGCACCTACAAGTGCTGAGGGAGCTGGCTGATGTCATTGCAAGGCCACTCTCAATTTTCTTTGAAAGGTCAAGGTGGCCTAGGAGGTTCCTGAGAACTGGATGCTGCTCCTATCTTCAAGGGCAAAAAGGAGGATCTGGGGAACTACAGGCTAGTCAGCCTTACCTCAACTGTAGGAGAGTGGTAACACCACTAATCCTGGAAGTCATTTCCTAACACACAAGAAGGACAACAACTTGATTTGGAATAGTCAGCATAGATTCATGCAGGAGGAGTCATGCATAACCAACCTGATAGACTTCTACAATGAGATGACCGGCTCAGTGGATGAGGGGGGAGCAGTGGATGGTGTTTATCTTGACTTTAATAAGGCTTTTGACACAATGTCTCCAATAACATCCATATTGAAAAACTTGAATTAAGTACAAGCTAGGTAACTGGGCAGTGAGGTAGATTGAAAACTGGCTGAATTGCCAGGCTCAAAGGGTTGTGGTCTGCAGAACAAAGTCCAGCTGGAGGCCAGTCACCAGTGATGTACCGCAAGGGTCAGTACTGGGTCCAGTCCTGTAACTTCTTCAGCAATGACCTGTACAATGAGGCGGAGTGAAACTTCAGCAAGTTTGCAGATGATATAAAACTGAGAATAGTGGCTCTGCATTAGGAACAGCATTGCCACCAGGTGGAAGGAGGTGATCCTTTCCCTCTACTCAGCCCTGGAGAGACATAAGTGCTGGGACTAGGTTTTGGCTCCCCTGCACTAGAGTCTGGGGAAGGACCATAAAGGTGATTCAGAGACCAGAGTATCTGACATATGGGGAGAGAGCTGGGCCTGTTCAGTCTGGAGAAAAGAAGGCTCAGGGAGAACTTACAAATGTGTATAAATACCTGTTGGTATTTATATACATCAGTAAGATATGAAGCACTTACCTGTTGCAGTAAGTGTTGCATATCCTCAAGCTCTGACTGGTAAAACTGTTGTACTATTCTACAATGGGCTGTATGCAGGGATCGGAAGTAACAAAAGCATTTACAATAAAAAGTTTACAAATATTTTAGAAAATTTTCAAATGTCTTCTGAGGATTATTTGGCGTAAGTTTTTGTATGTGAAGTCAGGTTCTTACCTTTAGAAATCTCTACAAGTAGAATAATAACATTTTAAAAAAGCCTCAAAATCTATTCCTTAAAAACAAACAAGTGTTGTTAAAGCATAACTTATAATGTAATTTGGTAGGACTGGTTAGACTTTTTCTGTGCAAAAATTTTTAATCAGAGTTGTTCCAGAAAAGTGTCTGCTTGCCTCAGAACAAAACAGGAGCCAATGTCTAGGTATTTCTGAACTGGAAAAATGCTATCAAGCAAAATGCAAACAAACAAAATGATTTTATCAGCCAAAACAGGACAGAATTTTTTTTTTTAAATATATTTTCCCCTAACTTTTATCTCAGATCTCTGAGGGCAAAAACCTGATACTAGGTATCCTGTGCTAAGAGTATCCTTTTGCTCATGATATAGCATCATGTAGTCTGTTGAGACTCAGGCCCAGGAACTAATACAGGCCTCAAACTCTTATTTGTGAGAAGTGTAATTTTGAAGAGAAAACTTCATTTATTGAGGAAAGAAATGAATAAATATTTTAATAGTCATTTTTCTGTACTCTCACCAAAGCAGTTGGATTATTGGCTAGAGAAAAGTGAGATGATGAAAGAGAATTCTGCTTTTCATCTTGTTCTGTTCCCACATATTTATGTGTTAAAATCAGACATACATGCATGCCTTAACACACGCATATATATGTATTATATGTCATGTATCTGACAGTACTAAAGCAACCTTCATCTGCATTTGGAATGAAAATGCTCTCTGTAAATCAGGCTACAGCCTTTCCAGCAACTGTTTGAAAATAATATGACTGAAGCTACTTCTAGACCTTTAGTTACCAGCTTCTGTGTCAAAAAAATCAAAGCTGCTAAAGTCTGCCATGGTATCATGGGAATATGTTTGGAGGATGCTGTTTCACCAGTAGCTTTTCAGCTTGAACTGACATTTCTCACTGTTCATACCCATCAGTGTCAAAAAGTATATCAGGTTTACAGCAAAGTTTCTACATTTGCCTTAAAGGGTGTCAGTCAGCCTGTGCTCTCTGCAGTTAGACGGGCTCATTGGGCAGCAGGACTCCCAGCTGTGCTGAAGTGCAGTCTGCGCAAACACTGCTGCTAGACACCTCACCACCCTGACAGCAGCTATGCTCAGAGGAGTGCACGCTTTTCCCCACACAGCTGATGCTTTCCCTCCCTGTAACTGCAATAGCTTTTCACTGGAAGTAGGAGTTAGTGTTACTATGGTAGGGTGTTTTTGATTGTGTTCATTGAAAGGTGTTTAATAGTAAGCACAGGGCTGAGTGAATGTGTCATCTGCCAGATTCTGTATGCGTTGAGTAGAAGAGAGGGAAGCTGAGCATTCAAGCTGTTTTCAAAGTGTGTCCCCTGATGATTACAGGGGGGGTTGACTGGCTGTATCACCTCAGCTCATCTCAACACCTTGTTTTGAATTCTGTCCTTTGGAAGATAGATTCTGAAAACAGGAGACATGATGGTAAATGTAAGATCTCAAATAGTTTTCACATTGGATTCTATAAATAAAAGAATATCTTTTTTAACACTGTAAAAGGGATAATCACTTAAAATAGCTCATAATAGAAAGGTTTTCAAGATATTTCTGTTCTATGTTCTGCTCTTTTTATAAGGTCCCATCTGTTTCATCTCTATTTGGACAGTGTCAGATGCTTCACATTTTTATTAATATATTTTCTAGGTATATCATTATACACCATAATCTGATAAAGAAAACACTATACGAGTCCCAAAACAGCAAGGGGTTTTGAGCTTCCACCTTTAAACAGAAATAAATAGAATGATGAACAATTCCAAGATTTCAAAGTCAAATTTTAGTACTGATGACACTAAACCTCAAAACAGTGAAAAGCTACTTACAAAGTTGATGTTTATTTTCAGGACATGAAAAGAAACAACTAACTCCAACCCGAACTTTTAAACAACAAAACTCGGTTACATCACCCATAAATAAAACTCACATTTGATCATTTGTGTGTCTGAGTATGTTTAAATGAGATCCCCAGACTTTCCCCTGTACTTTCAAGATTACTCCAGACAGAAACTTAGCTTTCATCTGCATGCATGAAAATTCCAATGAGCTGAGTCCTGTAACCTTCCACTCACCACAAACACCTGAGACAGTTAGATATACCCAAGACCTTTCCCCAGTACAGAGAATAATAAAGTATCTAAGGCCTCTACCATGGCTAATCAGAGGAAGGAAAATAAACAACTTTCACTCTGTAATTAGAAGTAGACTAAATCCAAAGAAATTAGCAAAAGGGAACTATTAACATGATGAACAAGCAAGATTAGTCTGCTTAGAAGTTATCCATCTAGTCACCATGTAACAGAAAATGAATTTTCAACTTTTTTCCATGGAAAAAATGTTCTGAGGGGAACAAATGGGAAAGAAGAAGATCTTACTGTTAGTTTGGAAGACTTGGGGTAGAGGTGCCTTTTTTGCCCCTTCGCCTTCTTCAGGAACAAAAAAAAGGGAACTATACCCAAGTTGAAGGAACGTGTCCAACTATACTCAATCCAAGGCTGCTGAGGAGTAGATCTACTCAAACTGCAACTGAAACACAAATTTCAATATAATTTCTTGCACAAGTCATGTTCAAATTGGAGAGTATCCACAGTATATATTACAACTGTTAAAAATCCCTGCACAATCTTAAAGAACTAGCTTATTGTGCAAGTTTCCAAGTCTCTGGCACATTGAATTCCACCATTCAAAGAATCCAACAGGAAGCCACAGAGTGCGCAAGCTTGAGGGCCTCAGAGGATGTCCTGCATAAGAAAGTGTACGCAGTATGACTGGAAGAAGAAATATTCAGTATTTTTTCTTCCATCTTATTTTTGTGACTCCACCATGAGGGGAGCAATGTTTTCATACAGGAAAAATTAGGGGTTTAAAGTGATCTCTTCCATTTTTATTCATACTATTTGTAGCACACTTAGCTCTTTCCACTCCTTCCTGATGCTACAGATTTACAGTGCCAACAGAAGTAATGAATGACCTGAATTCACCTTTAAATCCCAGGAAGCTTGAACAGCCTGTATCCACTGAAATAACACTGTTATTGCAACAGCTTTGGATAATAAACTCCTAACTCGACTGACAGAAGTCTAGTCTTTGTTGAATACCTCCTCTAATCATCTCAATACAGAACAAGCTGTTTACTTTAATGTTTGTTTTCTTGAAACACAACAAGACTTCATTGTTGGAATTACTGCATAAATATGGAACTGAGAAATAGTCACTGGTGAACATTATTCATGGATGTAGAGGTCTTAAATGATTCAGACTCTGATTCATGCACACCCTCAATAATTATCGCCACAAAAGGGAACACATTTTAAAGAACAGGATGTGACATTAATGTTCTGAAGAATTTGTAAAACAAAACCTCTACAGATCTTTTTTCAAGTTCCCTATGAATTGTTACTGACTTCTAATAGCCCAATCAGGAGTCTTTCATTTTTAAACAACCATGGTACATGGATTTTTTTCATGATAAAAACAAAAGATGTTGGTTAGGTAACTGGAAACTTTTACAATTACTTCAGGTCACTTTAGATTCATTAATGCTGTGCTACTGCTTTCATGAGAATATATGGGGCTTAAGTCACTGAATTATTTTGTAGAATGACGAGCAACTCTGTCAACATCTATAAGAGTTTTCACCCAGCACTGAGCCAAAGCCTTTGGGAGATTTACTGTAAAATTTTTTGGAACATCAATTTGAAAATTAGGAGTGTGTTTTTGCTTCTGTTCTCAATTTTAAACAGTCCTATAAGAGAAATTTAAAATATCTTTAAAAACTACATCACATGCAACTGAGAGAACAGCGAACTTGAAATTTGACTTAGCTAACTGATAAATGTTTCTGTCCTCAGCCACGGTAAAGATGTTCTATAAAGATTAGCTCAAGAGCTCTTTGGAAGTCTTAGATATTTGAACAAACATTGTGTGCTGCAGTCCTGTCTCAGAATCCCCGACTTCATTAATTGACTGTGACATGTGGCATGATGTTTCCTTTTCTGTGTGGTGTTTTTCTGCCTTTGGTTTTCAGTCATGTAAACCTGTTTGCAATACTAGGTGAAGTAAAACAGCCACACATCAAAAGGTAATTTAAGATTTTTTTTGTATGAAATATTTGATTAATATTCCTGAATAATAAATACGGTTGTACAGATGAAAATCAGATCACAAACCATTCATGGGTGAAGAAAGGGGCTAATATTTTGACAGATGTTACCACGTAATATTTATGCAGTTTTAACTTTGGTATTCGTTTGAACCTTTGAAGGCGTATAAAATCTGAATAAGTTTTCTCAATTTGCTTGAGGTGTACCCAGGTTTAATGGAGTGATGCTGTAATTAAGGTTTGCCTTATAGCTATAAGAGATTAATCTAAATAACAAAGTAACTCCCTAGCATTTCTTGATATTTGTTTGGATCACCAGGAAAACAGCAACAAGTCATTTTATTTATTTATTATAAAATACTTAGAGCAGCAGGTTGGACTAGATGACATCCAGGTATCCTTTCCAGTTTGCATGATACTTTCATTCTATTGCCAGAGAAATCATGAGGTATGTAATAGTTTAAATCTTGCACCTGGATCAACATTTGCATGGAAACCTTATGTGTTCTTCCCTAGGTTTAATAATGTTCTACCTGATTTGCACAAGTTGTATAATCATAGAAAATAGGGCTAAAAGAAGAAGGTGCATGTAGTCTGTCTCCCTTGTCTGGGTCCATCTAGTCCATGATAATTACTTCATTATGAGGCTGGTGTCTATAATAATACAATCATGCAAGTTCTGTTAGTGCCATAGAACTTCAAGTGGGCAATTAAAGAGAAAGTTTATTCCATGTAGAAAATACATCCATTTAATTTCATACATTTGACAGTATACATCTTGATTATGAAAAGTTCAGAATGACACAAGATTCATTTATTCACTAAGGATTATTCCCTAGGAACTGTCGTATTGCCATTCAAGAACAATAACACTACAGCTAATTTCATTGAGTGGATAGAGATTTCTGATGACCAAAAAGGTGTTGATTGTGGGTAGTTTTGATTTGTTGGGGTTTATTGCTTTGAATACATAGTCTAAACAGAGGGCAGAAAATAAATATCATGATAAACAGTGAGGCAAGAGAGCAAGAATATGTAAGGCCAGAGTGCAAGAAATGGAGAAGAAATCAGTTGCGATGGATCAGGGGAAAAAAGTGGTAAGGGAAAACAAGTGATGATAATGAGGCCCAGATGAAAAAGGATTGTACTGTTTCACAGAATCACAGAATCCTAGGGGTTGGAAGGGACCTTGAGAGATCATCTAGTCCAACCCCCCTGCCAGAGCAGGGTCACCTAGAGTACATCACACAGGAACGCATCCAGGCGGGTTTTGAATGTCTCCAGGGAAGGAGACTCCACAACCTCCCTGGGCAGCCTGTTCCAGTGCTCTGAAACACTTAAACCAATAGATGTGAAAAAGACTGTGCTAAATCTTCGGCAAGGCACCCAGTAATTCCAGCATGTCTAATCATCAGACAAAAAAATCTTAAATTGTCTTTTACAGCTATATTATTTATATAATTTAAAATATTTCAGTAAAAAAAAATAAAAATAAAGGGGTTTTTTTCAGCCCCAGGGTTTGGAGGGGTTTTTTAGGTTTTCTAGGTCTGGCACTTACTGGGACAATGGATCCTTCCTGAGTGCATCTGTTTGTTTTAACATTGTGTTCAGATGCAGGCAGATGTCATCTGTCATCCTGCTATCTATCAAGGCAGACAACATGCAGGAAGATGTGATGAACTCAAAATTACAGAGTGAACAGTATTGCTCAGCTTCAATTCTTCACCAAAAGCATAAGCTATCCCTTTCTCCTGTTTTAGCTCCCTCTTACTGATCCAAGGACTCTGTTTTGTATGAAGCATACAAATATGTTGAATTTGAGAACTATCCTAAATAGCTATTCTGCTTCTAAACTTCTTGGTCTCATCACATTTTGAAAATAAAATATATACTGTTTGCAGCCACTCTTCCAAGGATTAAACAAAAGATAAACATTCAGAGAACTTGGGAGACTTCTCTGAATATCTTGTCAACTTGTTCATGGATATTTTTAAATTCAATTCAGATTCATTGTTTTGAAAAACCCTAGGTTTTTTTGTTTGCACATAACTGTTGCCTTTATGTACACTTCTATTTTAAGCAAAACTGCAATGGATCAATAGCCATAAGGTTTAACAGATTCCTGACAAGAAGTTACACATTCTGTATTTTTATCCAAAATTCCCAGTCTGAGTACATCCAGAAAAGATGCACATTCGCCAAGTTTCCTGAACCAGAATTGCAGACCTGAACATTATCTAAGGTTAGATCATCACACTATATTTACTACCCAGAACCTGTCATCTTCTTCTCTTTCTTCCTATTCTGAGGTAGTCAAACAGTAATTCCAAATCTAAACTGTTACTAGGGAAAGTATGGAATTTACATCCAATACCACAATTCAATTCTTCTTTGTGTAACATCAGAAATGTGTACCTAGAAAATGTGGACTTAGAAAAATGTGAAGATTTTGCCTGTGCAGGATCTTCAGCCTAAAATGTTGATCCTTAGTGAGTTAGTTGCCCATCCCTTTAGAGATCATTGAAGAACCCTGGACTTGTACTATTTGCTCAGTTAATGTAAATTGGAGTATTTTATTCAGTTTATTTGGAATTGGTCTTACCAAAGTGAAATGTGCCACACAGTAATAAAAAAGGAGTCAGAGAATGAGAAAAAAGAACTGAACATCACCCTAATTCAAGTTCTCCTATGAAAAGTATATTTAAACTACACCTATCTATAATCATGACTGTTTCTTTTGCTACTGAACATACACACATCCCATTTTGTCATTAAAATAGCAGCAAATAGGAGCGTCCCCTGTGTTTTACATCTCTTTCGTACCTAGCAAGTCTGAGGATTGCTTTTCCCTTCCCACAGCTGTCCAGGACCTCTTGCAACTGCACAAGCAGGTTATTCTGCCTCTCTAAAAGGGTACAAAACTTGGGCTGTCAAGTTTCCTTCCACCGGTTTCTTCTGCTGACAGTCTTTCAGCTACTATTCAGCCTTCAGCAGATGAACTCAGATTAGTCTGTAACCTGCCTCCTGATTCATATTATCTGTTGTGGGTTTTTTTGGAAAAAAAA
>VZRW01002254.1:43332-87441 GCA_013398125.1 Aegotheles bennettii
TGTGGTAAAGTTTTCAAAAGGGAGCTGTACAGCGGGACAGCTGATGCTACCGTCATTACCCTGCATGTGACAGTTTGTGCCTCACTCAGCCTTAGATCATTTTCTTCCACAAAGCTGCACCTAACAATTACTTTTGGTGTCTGTTGCAGAGCTGTCAGCCCCGCATCAGCTGTCAGGAGGCTGAATTTCACTCCGTTTGTACCTTATCCCCACAGCCCTGACTGACAGGCATCCTACAGTGTGTGCATCTGACTGCCCCAGCACGCCGCCCCGGATCAGGCTTTCATCCTGGGGGTTAACCTGTGCTATCTCCCAGGACTGCCAGCTATTGAGAAAATGTAGGTTGCAGTGAGGGTCAGCAGTGCAGAGAAGGACGAAGCAGCACAAGCTCCTGGCAGAAGGTCTTCCACTCCTAGAATCATCGGTACCAGCTCCCCCATTCCTCCCTATGGGACTTCTTCCCAGGATGAAACCCACTTGCTACCTCAACTGTGTTAATCAACAGCATTCTGTAATGGCAATGCTTGCCCCAAAAGCAACCCTGCCTCTGGGGCACACAGAGCAGAGGGATGTGGGTGCCACCTCAGTTCAGCACAGATCAACGGACTGAAATGATGTTACTGCAAGGAGGGAAGCCCCAGCTGTCTGAAGCACAGGGAGCCAAAAACTTTAGAGCAGTAACAGCCATTCCACTCATTACATGTTTCTTTTCAAGTTAGGCCCTGTCTGTTCTGAATCCCTGTGCCATTTCACAGATCTCAGCGTTGGCGTGCTCTCTCCTGTCTTTGTTCCACCTTCGCTCTGTCACCTCAAGAACACGTCCTGCTGCGCAGCAATGTCTGGGTACTTCAGATCCACAGCTCAGGCTGCAGAAAGGAGTTAATGGAGAGTGTGCTCCCCTCAGGCCTGCGGGTGTCAGACACCACCCAGACATACACAGCCCAGTCCACAATGGGCTGTATCCACACCCCAGCTGCTTTCTTAGGGAAGGGGGAAAGAAGCCTCCCCGCAAGCAGTGTCACTGCACTCCTGCCTGAGCAGTTCTTGCACCCAAGGGAGTGCATCCAACATGTGTGAGGGATGCTACACATCCAGCCAGAGTTGCACAGTGCTCATCTTTGTACCCCTCTCACCCTGGCAACCTAACGCTGGGAGGACCAAGCACCCAACCTTCCCTTCTTCTCCATGTTATCTTGAAGCTGTATATCGTAGCAATATGACAGAATATATTTTTTAGACATCATTTCAGCTTTGAAAAAGATCAAGTGTTAAATGTGCAATGATACCACAATGAGGAAGATACTCTAAACAAATGTATGTCGTTAACAGTAGTTATGTATTTCTCAGCAATCATTTGTGATATAGTCTGGTTCTTTGAAAAAGGCTAACTACTTTGGTCTTTGAGAATAAACAATCCTCTTTTGCAACTCTACAGAAAGATATCTGTGGACTCCAAGTACTTCTTTGCAGATTTTACATCTTCAGTATCAAATTCAGATACAAGTATAAAAGAATAACACACATTATTGGCCCCTCATGCAGGTGACAGACCAAAATATCCCTGCTGAGCCATGCTACCTGTGTGACTGAAGTGACTCCTGGCTGTCTCAAGAAGTCGGTGTTACTCTCTATTTTTCACAAACAGGTTTCATTTGACAACTAGCCAGTCACAAAGTGAGATATTAAAATAAAAAAAAACAAACCACAACATACAAAATGACATAATGATGCTGCCAGCTTCTTATCCTTTGTTTATATCTACTATAATCTGAAGTCAAGATGCAAAAGCATTGTATTTCCTTTATATATATATATAAATTTATATGTATACACATGCACATACTGCAATTTTATTGAAGATCATGAAATATCAGACTATTTCTGCAGGTTGATAATTAAATACTTAAAAAGAAAAAAATAGTAAGAGAGTAAATTTGTCTTACAAAACATGACTGAATTAAAAGACCTTCTCTAACAGAAAGTCTTTCTCTAACCCCCTAAACATCCTTCCTTTATTCTACAGTAGCCTTGGAGTTATTGTTTTCCAAAAGCAGCTCAGCTGTCCTAAGAAAAGCCATAATTCTGCTTTTTCCAGATGTAATTTTGATGTGATTATTTTTGTAGCTGTTTGAAATCACAGGAGACATCCCCTTTTCAGCATTTAGTTACATTCACTCATGATTTTCCTAAAAAAAGAATGACAGCATCAATAAAATTCATACTGGTGTTAAACGCTTTCATTGTTCAGATTTTTTTACCCCCTTCAACTGAGAAAATTAAAACTACATTTGGGAAAAACACTGAGGAAAGCAAGATGTTTTATCTCAGTTTCTTTTTCTGGTGTGTGTGAGTGGGTGTGCAAATTGTCTCTCACTCTTCCTTACACCACTTTTTTTCCTCTCCTTTAAATGCAATGGGAAAAGCATTAAAACAACTGATGGAAGGGGAGACATTGAATTACATTTTTTTTCAAAGTTAAAAAAGATTCACATTTGACTTCAGATTATAAAATCTACAGTGCAGTAGGGATGGAGGCAGTTCACATATGGGACAAGAATGGAACAAACCAGGGTTGGACAGGTGGGATGTGAAACAGAATGGCTTTGCCACCATAGGTCACAATGCCTCACAGAGACAGGACCACCATGCAGGATCAGAGTTAGAAAAAAAGCCCAGACTTGCCAGCTGCAGTACTCTGACTGATAAAAGAGGGTGAAAAGCAGAAAAGTCACAGTAATGCCCTGGTAGGGTAGCAAAAGGACCTAAAGCTGTTGAGAAACCCATACTCGACCTGCAAGTGAAGGCGTGTTTGATTATTTTCACCTTAAAAGAAAGTGACTGCAAAGGAAAATGCTCTGAGTCCTCCAGAAACATCCCAGGAGGTTTGGGGAAAAAAACCCCACCAGTTTTGAAAAAACATACAACCAGTTTGAAGCAGATCTTTGGTGAATAAAATGCTCTCAGGATGAACTGGTGATTGTCTGGGCAGCTGAGCTACTGCTGACAGCGAGATAGAAGTGGTTCTTGGTCCATGTCACTTTCTCAGTTCTTACGCATTTTAATACCTGTTTTTCACAGTGCTCTGCATAAGAGTTAAGCTATTATCTCACTTCTGGAGATGGGGAAACCAAGGCATGGGTCAGCAATGGGCCTTCCCCATGATCACTGTGCAGCTATGGTAAGATGTGAGAAGTTGAGATTTTACATACTCCAAATGCAGCTCATTGTCCACAGCATCACACTGACTCAAAAATAATTAGATCTTAGGTATCATTTTGAAAGGAAGGATCTGAGTTTGCTAAACCCACTCATAATTCTGAAAAGAAATGAAAACGACGAGCCAGAAGCATACCATCCTAACTGAGGTAAATCCCCAATTATACTGAAATATAAGTAATATTTAAGGATATACATAAATATGTATAAATATCTATACATATACATAATACATATTACATAATATATATGCAATAAATATAATTATATCATAAATACATTATTATAGATCATGTATCATGTATATAATATAAAAGGCTAAATATGTTTCTCAGCGAGCTAGGTAAAAAAATAACATTTTAAATAATTGTTAGGGGTTTATTGTCCCACTAATCTGTGAATATGCATGGAGGCAAAACACAATGACTGGGGTGTCTGAGCACAGCTAGTGATGCTTTTAAGGCAGTCAAATTCAAGACCCTGTATCCTAGAAAACAAAAGACAAGATAAGCTCAGAGGCCTGGATTACAAAAAAACAAACCCTAAAGAAAGATGACTGGAGATAACATGTTGGTAGGGACTCAGTTCAATGTTACAGGAAATAATCTCATTTGGATATATAGGTGGGAATAACAAAGGGGAAGAACAAGACCTGTGTGCAGGCCTGGAGAGCGGTCCCCGGTCCCAGATGCAGCAGGGCAATGAGTGGAGGCACAAGATTACTTGGGAGGTGGGTGTTGGTCTCTTCTCCCAAGTATCAAGCGATAGAACAAGAGGAAGTGGTCACAAGTTGTGCCAGGAGTTGTTTAGATTGGATATTAGGAAAAAGTTCTTCACCAAAAGAGTTATCAAAGACTGGAACAGGCTGCCCAGGGAAGTGGTTGAGTCACCATCTCTGAAGGTATTCAAAAGACTTGTAGATGTGGTGCCTAGGGACATGATTTAGTGGTGGACTTGACAGTGCTGGGTTAATGGTTGGACTTGATGATCTCAAAGGTCTTTTCCAACCCAAATTATTCAGTGGTTCTGTGATTCTAAGGTAGCTATGATCAGTCTAATGTACACAGTGGGAAGAAACACAGGTATAACACTCTGCTCCGTCTGCTGAGGCCGTGCTACTGTTAAGATACTGCTAACTGGGTGAATCCAAAGGACTGAAAGCCAGTGCTCAATGGCCAACCTAGATCATCCTGTTGCTTTCAATAGTAGTTTCTCTGGGGTAAAATCAGGGTGTCTGTGCAAAAGGATCTGCTCCCATAGCCTCTGTGCACCAGAATAATAGGGATGAGTGGTAAGAATGGAGAAAAAAAAAAAAAACAACAAAAAAACCCCCAAACCCCAGAAGGTTTGGAGAAAAGTAATCAGAATGACCAACAACTCCTAATTCCTTACATGACTTGAGTTTGTTTTGCTCATGTGTAGACAGGCTTGTGATACCAGAACCCTTATATGGTTTCTCTAGCTATGTCAACTTGGCCTCTTGCAGCTGTGCCATCATCAGGTTCACTTTTCCACTTCTACTGGATTAAAACAGCCAGAAAATATCCCTTTGAAGCTCTGAGGCAGTGGTGCCCAGAGCAGCTGTGTTGGATGGATCTGGAGCAGAACTGGACAGAACTGGAAAAAAAAAGGACAGAACAAACTGAATAGAGGAAAGGATACATTTTTCTGAAAAACAAAACAAAACAACTTTGCACAAACTTGTATGACCATACTCTTATGCTGCCAAACTAACAGACAGTTTGTTGGACAGCTCTAGGCTAAAATTATAGCACCATGGGCTGCAGTCCACAGTTTTAACATACTAGGAAGAGAAGAACTACCTCCAGATCTTTCTAGTGTCTCCTCACTGGACACATGGGAGACTTTGTGCAAAGAAAAGTGGAGAGAAAAGGGTTTATAGTACCAGGCTCTGGCTGGAAAATGTGACTTCTAATGAGAATTTTCTGAGGATGAACCTGCAACTGCAGCACTTCCCTGCTGCCCTCTCACTTGGTGAGCCCTGTGTCACCAAGCCCCGTGGGGCCACCAACCCACACCTCCAGGAAGCCAGGACACCAGGCACCCTGAACCACAGATGGAGCCGGACCACCGCTCACCACCACAAGCCACCAAGGGGTAGGGTAAGTCTGAAGTAAACAAAAAAACATCCGGGAATACGTCTTTGTGGCAACATGCAGGATCTAACAGATCTGTAAATTAATCAACATAATTCACCACCCGGGTGAGGTGTCAATTTTGCTAAGTACTTAATTACTTACTAAAGGACATAAGAAAAGCAGGGGAGCATTGTGGCATGGGTGAGAGTTCATTCAAGCTTCAGGAGTGACTTGCTTTTGGAAACTACCATTATTTTTTTGCCTCAGCTAAGAGCAAATCAAGTCCCCAGAGTGGTCTGGTTGATCTGAGACATTAGATCAAGACTAGTATTTTTTTAAAAAGGGCTAAGCAGTTTAATTTTAGCTCAGCACAAAAACTGCTGGGTGAAATTCTGAGCTAGACAGAGAAACTGGTCCAAACAAAAACCTTGGTGTCCCTGGTCTCCTTCCTCACCTTGGCCTCTGGAGTTATGCTCTTGTTCTCTTCCAAAACAGAAAGGGCAGGATTCCTGCCCAGCAGCTTCCAGAGGCAAGAGCTTGTCCTTTCTTTCAGTTGAAGACATGGGTCTGAAGTTCAGTGCCAGTCAACTGAAAAACCTTTGTAGACAGGGTAGGACAGGTCTGAAGGGAAGCAGGGGTGGGAACAGCACGGTTCTGTAACCACGCAGTCCCATACCCATCACAGCCACAGAAGAGGACAGTGCCCTTCCCTTTGCTACCAGAGAACTGGAACAGGAAAACGCATCTCAAAAACTCTGATCTATGCTTTTCAGGCAGTCTGCTTCATTCTGTGTGGCTTAAATTATCTACTATAAACAGTAAAGGAAGAAGATTATAAATAACAACTCAGGTATGAAGTTTATATATCTTTGCCATCAACCTGCCAAAGTTCTTTTTTAATTATAATTTTGGCTGCAGTTTCAAGTAAAATTAAGACTACAGGTTACTCTTACCCCTAGTCCATTCCCTCCCAATGCCACCTTCTCACCAAACCATGGCCTCTAGAGAATAAATGCAAAAGTTTTCACTACCAAATGGAAAGAATGAGCCTACAACTTTGTGTAGCCATCAGGAATAGTTAAATTCCTGTGTAGCTTTAAAATGGCAGGGGAAAAAAAAGAGTGCAAGAAGATAACTCAGAAAATCAGACATCTATCCTACAAACTGACTGCTATCCTCGTAAGGCTGCCTAACTAACATGTGCTGGAAGAGGTAATCTACAGCATACACCAGAATTTCCTCATCTCAGCCTGGTTCCAAAATATTAGTCCTACTTAAAGATTGCAAAATGAGAACAGACCTAAGTGATTGTTTAGTATGATATTCTGTGCAAGAGAGACTTTAACATTCCCCTACATTAATTCTTGATCCAAGCCCAGGAGTCAATTTACGTAGTTCATTAGTTTTCAGCCTTTTACAATTTGCATACCCGTAAGCTTTCTGATAGGTTTGAAGGTGCTGTGTAGGGATTTCAGGCCCTCTGACAATCAACTTGCACTCCTCAGTTACCTTTCTTAGACTCCTTCAAAGTGACCCCTGGACCACCAGTTGTTCACAAACACATAAAAAAGCACACACCTTTCAAAAAGCATCTGGTTTTAATTCTAAATAAATGAAATTAATTTTTTTCATTGAGAAAGAGAAGCCCCCACAATGTTGTGTAATAAATCACCCTCACGCATAAAATCTCAACATTTCTCACCTGAATTTCTCTGGTTTAACTTCCCGACAGTGTATGGTGTGTCTGTTTGCCACCTAGGCTGAAAAGCCCTCCATTACCATGCTTTTCTCCTGATGTGGACTCCCAGAGAATGATCGCATTGCCCTTTTGCCTTCCTTTGATAAGTTAAATGGATTACGCTTCCCCCAGACACACTACAGGGTATATTTCCCCACCCATTAATCATTCCCCATTATAATATAAACAAAACCAAAAGGTATTAAGTACATTCTTTGTATTTCTCAGTTCATACTTATGTTACATCCTGGCTTAAAAGACAATTTTATCTAAGTAAGTTATAGATCATTAAGCTGAAAAAAAGTTTGCCTGTTACTGCTGTTTTACCATCTTGCCCCATCTTGTCTCATTAGCAGGAACTGATTGAGCATGAAGGTGTTCCCTGGCTGTCAGTAGATAAAGTAGGTGCTCTTGGCTTTCATCTGTTCTGAATTCTCCTTGTCTCATTATCTTCACAAGGTCAGATTCTTTGACACCGGGACTGCTTGCTTAGCACTCCATTCTGGTAATTACTTGCCTGGCAACCTTAACCATAAGTAGATTGCATGTATATGGCAGCAATGAAAGTATCAGCATACAGGCCAACAGCCATATATCCATATAACACAAATACCATTAGAAATGTGTTCATTCTACTGATGTAATTGTTATGCTTCTATATTATCGCACTGCTGCAAGCATGACGTACACATTAAAATGCACGGTTTATACTACAGCAATGAGATCAAAGTTGCAATTCAGCTCTCTTTTAGGGGCAATCCCATAGACTTTTTTCCACAAAACTCATTAATCACTTATTCAGAAAAGGTTAAGCTGCATTTCTCTGAATCTTCTTTTACCCCATGTTACAAAGATGTACTCAACGCCTGAAATTAAAAGTTGGTAAAAGAGTTTGGGAAATTATGGAGGGCAACATCCATTGCTAATACAAAGAATATCCTCAGATCAATGTACAGTCTTCTGCAAAATAAATACTCCCCCTTTGATATGTTTATTGTGAGAAAGCAAAAAAATGCAGCCTGTGATGGATGCCTCATACATCTCTCCTTTTTTCCATTTTACATTCACAAAATTACTTCCTCTATGACAAATCTTATCTACACCATTCATCACCAATAGTCAAGTTGTATTTGAGTCACTTACTTCTGCAAAGTTGTAACAATAATATAAATGTTGTTTGTGTTCCAAGAAAATCCATGAAAAGTATAAAAATGTGATGCCTCACATTTTGGCAGAATGCCTAAACAAAAATACCTTCACACCACCATAGTTCAAACTCATTTATAACAGATTTAAACTTACTTCTTCTGTTAATGCAGTTCATCTTCTGGTCACCTCGTTCTTCTTGATGTGTCAGCAATACTCAGATTTACAACAAAGCTTTCAAATCACCTATTCAATGTGATTTCAAAGGTGGTGGAGTATCTAAATAAAAATCTGTCCATGAGACACAGGGAGTAGGTATCACGTTGCACTTACATTGCGCGATTTATTGATGGTGATCACATCATCCACATTTCACAGATGGAAAAACTGATGCCCTGAGAAATTAGATGAGTTCACACTAATCATACAGCAAGTTGAAGATAAAAGTTCACACCAGACACCTCCTAGTTTTATAATATGATCAATCTAGCTTCTTTTATTTTGACCCCTCTAACAGCCACAGACACGCTCAGATACAAACTCACATACCCATCTTTTCTATCAGGAAGCCCTTGGTTTTCTTCCAATTCTCTCTGTAGCCCACAGCCCTGCCTCCAGGCTCAGAGCATTTCCTACCACCTTCTTCCCTGCTCACCACCTCCAGTCATAGAAAATCCATCCTCAGCTCATAGCTGTCTTCAGTAATGGGGATCTTTCCTCAAACAGAAGTCATGTCCTCTTTGCATTCAATTCAAAAGTCCATTTAAAGACAGCTGAGGACACACTCCCAAACTACCCCACATGAATCCAGCCCTTTAGCTGCACCAACACTCTCTAAATGAGGATCTGCTTTATTTACCTCAGGATTTATTTATTTACCTACAGGAGCTGAGTCTTTTGATTCTCAATATGCAGGATGTAGATTTTTGTCATACCTTTCCCTTTCTGTCTGAAAATCTCTCCCACTTCATTTTGGCACAATGAGGATCAGGATCAGCCTTAGCATTTGAAGTCTCAGCCACATTTTGGCAGAACAACCTTCTTGCCAGCTGCAAGGTGGCATTCACTGGAACATGATCTATCTAGGGGCAGTATGTGTCCTGACATCCCCACTATTGATTCACCCTTTAAATCTTTTACTGGATGCACTTGTGCCGCCGAGCACAGGGCACATATCTGTGACACAGAACACTGTCTTCTGTCTTGGACTGAAAATATGTAAGTGTCCAATATGTAAGTGTTCATAGGGACAGTGACATATTTAAGGAAAGTTTTTGTTTTGTGCTTTTTTGTGCAGCTTTTCATACCTAAGTAGGGAGGTTTGAATTTTATCAGACAGAGGAGAATTTGCTATCATCATCATTTAATACTAAAAAGATGAAATTTTTTATACAGTAATGTTCAGCAGACAAGTGAATTGTGTCAGGGGAAAACTGCCTGTCTTTCATTTCACCAGGAAAAGCAGCTCATTGTATTCACTGGTAAGTTTCACTGAGTGCAGTAGCCTGGTTGGTTGAAGATGGTCAAAGAGACAAAGCATTGGCACCGAGTCCCAGGCATTTGCTCAGGCTCTCACAAGTATATAATTTACAGAAGCTGATAAACAAGCAGCGACAGGAAAACCATGTATATCTTTATGTCTATCTTAGCTCCAAAGGTGATCTCCATGGTACAGCTGACAGGGAGCAACATTTTTAGAGTCTTCTGGCAGATGATCCACCTTCCACTCTGCTCTTTCCCATGGATCCTGTGGGCCTTGCTTCCTTCTGTACTCCACCTCCTTTGGAGACTAACTAGTTTCAAGCCTTCCTCTTCCCTGCATCCTTCAACTCAGAAGGATTTCTTGGTCCTCAACCCAGTCAGGAAGGAGTTTCAGTCTTTCTCACAGCAGATTATCACCTACCTTCTTCTGCCTTGGAAAGCAGGTGTCCTGGGCATGTGTTTTGGGGGTTTTTTGGCCACTGGGTAAGCAAGTCAGCTAGTTACTAATGCCCTAGGCAGTCTGCTATCACAGGTTTCCCATCAGTTTAGACAGTGACAAGTCTCAGTATGAAGTTTTTTTCTTATTCTGAACTTTATTGAAATACATACCTTGCTCATGCAATACATCTAGTGCTTTACTGAAATTATGTGGATGGTGACCCCTGAGGAGATCTACAGGCTGAAAGAAGGAACCAGGATATAGTCAGAACATATTAAAAAAACAATTAAAGACTTATATTAGGAAGAGGAATTCACCAAGGACAAAGAGGGAAAGTCAGGGTGACAGCCAAAGAAAGATGCTGTAATAGCTGCAGTTTGGCTGAAGAGAAATCATGGGAAAAATGCAAGGGAATATTTACAGTAAAATAAGTAAGAAAATTTAAAAAGTAATCTTAGATGCTGAAACTAAGATGAAGCTTTGAGATTTCAGACTGTTGGGGTTAAAAACTATGATCTTCATTTTTAGCATAGGAATCACAGAATCACAGAATCACAGAATCTAAGGGGTTGGAAGGGACCTCGAAAGATCATCTAGTCCAACCCCCCTGCCAGAGCAGGGTCACCTAGAGTACATCACACAGGAATGCATCCAGGCGGGTTTTGGATGTCTCCAGTGAAGGAGACTCCACAACCTCTCTGGGCAGCCTGTTCCAGTGCTCTGTCACTCTCACAGTGAAAAAGTTTTTCCTGATATTTACATGGAACCTCCTATGCTCCAGTTTAAAACCATTGCCCCTTGTCCTATCATTAGTCATTACTGACAAAAGCTTGGCTCCATCATCCTGACACTCACCCTTTACATATTTGTAAACATGGATGAGGTCACCCCTCAGCCTCCTTTTCTCCAAGCTAAAGAGACCCAGCTCCCTCAGCCTCTCCTCATAAGGGAGATGTTCCATTCCCTTAATCATATTAGTGGCTCTGCACTGGACTCTCTCAAGCAGTTCCATGTCCTTTTTGAATTGTGGGGCCCAGAACTGGACACAATACTCCAGATGTGGCCTCACCAAGGCAGAATAGAGGGGGAGGAGTACCTCTCTTGACCTACTAACCACCCCCCTTCTAATGCACCCCAGGATGCCATTTGCCTTCCTGGCCACAAGGGCACATTGCTGGCTCATGGTCATTTTCGTGTCCACCAGGACTCCCAGGTCCCTTTCTCCTACATTGCTCTCCAGCAGGTCAGCCCCCAGCCTGTACTGGTGCATGGTGTTGTTCTTCCCCAGATGCAAAACTCTGCACTTGCCCTTGTTGAATTTCATTAAGTTTCTCCCCGCCCAACTCTCCAGCCTATCAAGGTCTCGAAAAGCAATACCTCATGAAATGGAGCCCAAGCCTGCAGCTGCTGTGAGGATGACTATAGTAGACCAATTCAAGCAGGATGTTTTACCAGTTTTCCAGGACCACTTTCCCAAACATTAGTGAGTAGTATGGGGCCTTTAGATTGTGCTCCAACACCTCCCAACTTGCACCCACTGTCTTCCTTAAAACTGGCAGGATAATGAAAATACTTACCCTGATGAAAAAAATTCAGAATCTCCATGATAACTTAAGAGTAAATTTAAATGGGAATTCTGTCTTCTGAATCACTGAGGTTTCACATCTCTTTCATTACAGAATGTAGAATAGAATAATGGAGTCATTGAATCATAGAATGATTTGGGTCATAAGGGACCTTTAAAAATCATCTAATCCAGTGCCCCTGCTATGGACAAGGACATCTTTTGCTAGATCATGTTGCTCAAAGCCCCATCCAACCTGACCTTGAACACATTGAATGATGGATGGGACATCCACAAATTCTCTGGGCAACCTGTTCCAGTGTCTCACCATCCTCAACATAAAAATTTTCTTCCTTATACCTAGTCTAAATCTACCATCTTTCAGTTTAAAACTATTACCTCTTGTTGTATCACTACAGGTCTTAGTAAAAAGCCTGTACCCATCTTTCTTATAAGCCCCCATTAAGTAATAAAAGGCTGGAATGAGGTCTCCCCAGAGCCTTCTCCAGGCTGAACAACTCCAACTATCTCAGTCTTTCTTCATAGGAGAGGTGTTACAACCCTCAAATAATTCTCATAACCTTCCTCTGGACCTGCTCTAACAGATCCATGTCTTTCTTGTGCTGGGGACCTCAAAGCTGGACACAGTACTCCAGGTTGTGTATCATGAGAACAGAGCAGAGGGGGAGAATCACATCCCTTGATCTGCTGGCCATGCTTCTTTTTATGCAGCCCAGGGTACATTTGACTTTCTGGGCAGCAAGAGCACATTGCCTGCTCATATCTAAATTTCCATCTACCCAAGTCTTTCTCCACAGGGCTGCTCTGAATCTATTCATTCCACAGTCTGTATTGATATTGGAGATTGCCCCAACAAAGATACTTCAATTGACCTTGTTGAACTTCATGAGGTTTAAAAAAGCCCACTACTCCAGTCTGTCAAGGTCCCCCTGGATTGCATCCTTTCCCTCAAGAGATCAACTTCACTTCTTAGCTTGATGTCATCAGCAAACTTGCTAAGGGTGCACTCAATCCCATTATGTTATTAATAAAGTTATAGAACAGTAGTCATTCCAAAATGGACCCATGAAGTACACCACTTGTAACTGATCTCCATTTGAACATTGAGCCACTGCCTGTAACTCTTTGGATGTAGCCATCCAACCAAGTCCTTATCCATTGAATGATCCCTCCACCAAACCCATTTCTCTCAAATTTAGCAACAAGTATGTTGTATGGGACCATGTCAAAGGCCTTATAAATTTCAAGATGTTCATATTTAATTTAAAGCTGTACAAGATTCCCTACTAATTACTAATGAGGTAACAAAATCTACTGCTTTCTGCCTTCTTGTGCTTTTAGCAAAGGACCTGTTTTGATGGTTTTCCTGATTTATAATCTCTGCAGCAGTACTACTCTCCACTCACTTTGCGAAGTTCATAGTGTCTCTCCAAACACATACACTTTACATTACAGATTGAGAAATGATAAACCAATCCAAAATACAAGTACAGTCTGACAACATCAACACAGCTTTCCCCTCATATCTTAACCCAGTTTTAGGAAAGACAATAGTCAAGCTCATGCTCTAGTCCATCTACTATTTGCAAGGCAGGCCAAAAAAAAAAGGAAGTTAGCTATGTTGTAGATACTCATCTATCAGCAAGTAATGGAATATCAACAACTGAGGTCTTTGATCCCAAGAAAAATTATGTGGTTTTCACCTGTATGGATTTTTAATTAGTTCACATTAAAATTATTGTCACAGACAATGGAGTCACAGATTTACAGAGGAAGAAATATGTGATTAGACCTCATGGTGGGGACTTTACATCTCCTGAGCTCACTGATTAGCCCCTGTCTCCCATTCCCCTTAGGAAGTTGAGATTACACATATTTGTAGAGCAGTTCTGAGCTTCAATGGCTTGTTGGTCATTCAAGGAAAGGGACACAAATGCTGATGAACTTCAGTGCTGTAGTCCTAAATACCGTTGTAAGCTTTTCTATGAGAAAAATTTCTACATTAAAATTGAGAGTTTTTTCCTGATCTGAAATGAAAACTCTAAATGCTGATACTGTGAGGAAAAATTGTAAAAACAATTCATTTCAGAAAAACATATTTATTTCAGTCAGATATTTTTATTTGAAATAAAGGAATAGTATTCTTCCATTAGCTGAACTCTTGGAAACTTGAACTCTAGGAAGGTCAAACATCCCAATGAGTCCTTCAGTGTCCAAGTGATACCTAACCCCAAACCAGACATCATTAAGAACTAATGTGCTTACAAGCCTTCTTCAGCACTGCATCACAGGAAGGCTGGAGCTGTAAAGACCATCATTTACTCTCAGTCTAGTGACAGAAACACCAGAATCCTTGAAGCCCTGGTTTATGTGAGAATTAAGTCCCAGAATCCTGTTGCAGAGACAAGATGTGAGCCCTGGTTAGAGGTGAAGATCTCAGGACCTCTAAGTGCTACACTTGTTCCCTCACCATCTGTAGAAAGGTTAGGTGATTGAGCTGTGCTCATGTCACAAACCCTGGAAGCCCTTGGCTTGTCAACTCCATAGTAATCTGAGTAATGAGTCTGACACAAAAATTCAGTTCCTGGAAAGCCCAGGCTTCCACATAGTCTGAGTAAAAGCCACCAACATCACCGAAAGCAAATTATTTGCATGGAGGTAGTATTTTCCAGCAAAATCTTGTTCTAGCTGGAAGTCTGCAGCCCGCAGATTTGTGCAACACACTCAATATCACATTGAATTCAGTGGAAGTTTGTCTCAATGAAAACTAAGTGCATACAAAGAGAGAGGTTGTATTAACCTTACTTGTAGTGGTTAAAACTTTGCTTCTGTGAAGAGTATCCACACTAGCCTCATGCACCATCGAAGTCCCACCTAGGATGCTTTGTCAGACATAAGTGATGCATGAGCCCTCTGTTGCATTCTGCACAAGGGTCCATTCTTCCCACATAACATTGATAAAGTGTGGCCCTGTATCCCTAATTTTAACCTAGAACTGCAGATCCAGCTACCTCAGCAGATTCCTGAGATGCTGCCTCTGCAGCATGTTAAGAGTTTCCCACCAGTATTAAAACCATTGACCCAATCCAGGGTGTTTTATTTCCTCATTTACCCAGAGAGAAAGACTCTGATTTTTTTTTTTTTTGTGAAGGACAATGTATGACAAGTCTTACTAGGTCTTCTTCAATGTAAACGGGCAGTAATTCTTAAGGTCAAACAAGTACAGATTCTCAGGAATGAATAATTAATAGGGATATACAAAATGTCAGAACTCAAGTTTCTAGGATTTGCTAAAACACAGACAAATTGGAATCTGACAAAAACAAATTGTGTTTAATAACCCTTAAAGATGTGATCCCTGAAGCATCCTGCAGTACCCAAGTCTCCCCTTGTCCAACTTCTTTCATCTTCATTTACACCAGACAAAGACTAGTGAAAATAATGTTTGAACTTTAAGTAATAAAATCAGTTATAAAATCACTTACTCTATCACACTTCAATGTTTTTTTCTAACTCTTGCTTTTTTTAACCTTCGTGACTATTTTTAGTGACTACAGTTTCTAGCTGCATTGAGCCACACCTCCCAGAGTAACCCAGTGCCACAAGAGTGGTGCCTTGCAGGCACAAAAAGAAGCAGGACTTTTGCCCTCTGCTCTCCAAGGTGATGCCAAACCTCATGACTGTAAATGACACAACCCTGAGCTCTAGTTACCAAGCCAGAGACATGAGATAATATATAGGCTCTAACTAATTCAGTCAGGTTGATCGTAGTTGACTTCTGAGTCAAGGGCAGAGTCAGGTGACATATAGATAGACCTTACAGGAGAAATCACAAACCAGTATATAACTCTTGGTTTATGCCTCTTATGTCTGTCTCTAAACCTGTAATGTCAGCCTGACATCAGTCCAACATTATCACCAGTCCATAAAAACTGAATTACTTCTGAATTATGTCAGTGTTGAACTAGTCTCACTGAAAGTGCAGAATCAGGCAATCTACCAGTAATGAAGTAAGGGCAGAATGTACAATTGTTGCTATTCTACACTGGTCTTCTGGACATTTCTTGGTCAGATTTCTAGATCAAGCCTTCAACTTAGAGCTCTAAACCTAAAAGATCCCATGGAATTATGCAGTTGCGGGCAGTGGGCAGTCAATCAGGATACGTCCAGAGGGAAATTGAGAAATAATGAGGCAGGACTGTTCAGAAGAGGCAGGACTGTTCACTCCACACATGTGAAGTCCTCTGCTTTCAGGAGGAGAAAAAAACCCCACCCCACAAGGATGTCAAGTGTTGCAAAATTTTTTTTGAGTTTTCATTTACCCTTCAATGTGTGCAGTTCACTCTGGCAGTGCATTTAGGCATGTCTGTGGTACAGATTACATCTGAGGAAAAGACATTTTCTCATTAACATCACTTAGCAGATGCATGGGAAATATTTGCAGTATACATCAGTATTAACAAAGAAAAAAGAATAATTACCTGAACATAGAATTATTCAGAATTTATAAATTTTTAGAACATTCAGAATATCTGAATTCTGAGGTGTTTCTCAGAACATAACATCATTAGTTGGTTAGCTAGGCAAATTCTACAGAATTTACCCTGTATTTTTATTGAAGTGGCATAAGTGACAGAGGGGACTCAAGTAGCACCCTGGATACCAAAATCTCTTTTGCTGTGAACAGGCATAGCTGGTCAGCCAAACAGCCAGCCACCCAGTCTATCACATGTACAAGCTATTTATATATATAGACAAGAGAAGCCTTAGACCTTGAACTGCAAAATTAGAGGCTCCCAGGCAAAAAGCTCAATGAAATCCTTGGAGACTGAACAAGGCGTGGAGCACTAGCTGCTGGTACTTGCTGTTCAATGCTTCACTTGCACAATGTGGACTATAATTGCCCCTAAAAATGTCATCAGCACAATTTATTTTGGTTCAAAGATTAAGGAAAAGTTGAGGACAAGCATAGAGAAGACATGAGAGGTGAAGTAAGTGGGAAGAGTATCAACATCTGAGGAGAATATGCCTAGTGTTTCTCCATCAGGCTCTCTCAGTCAGGGTCTATACTAACAAAAAAAGAAAGTCTCAGTGCAAAGGATCAAGTCCATGGTCACTCACTGTGTCAACATGCTCCCTGGCACAGTTTTGCTCTGTGCCAAGCAGCAGAATCCCATGCACTCAGGTATGGCTCAGAGTACAGCAGAATCCAGGGTACATGCCCTGATGGTGTGTTGGACCTAGCCACCTCGTTTCAAGAGGGATAAGAGTTTAGGCATGTGGAGGTGAACGTAGCATGCTGCTTGGCCTCACTGACAGAAGCCTGTCCTGGACTATTTTTCAGTAGTAGCAAAGGTGTGGTTTAGTCAAACTGTTGCCAAAAGGTGTGTGCTTTTTTCCACATCGTTCTGTTTGCCTTTGCATGTCAAATTTGCGTGAGCTCTCACACTCTGCAGTGGCTGTAGGTACAGTGGCAAGACAGCTGCACTCCTCAGAGACCTCTCTGTACCTAATCTGGAGCTCCAGCAGAATTTTTATCTTTAGGTTGCAACAGTCAGCTCTAGTAGTTTCTCATTAGCTTCTCTCAGATAAGTGAGACTTTAAAACTATATTTCATGTTTAGAAGTTTCACATTTTTGAAGCAAGAAATTCTTCTCACTCTTCTTGTTCAAGTGCTGGTTTCATACCTTCTAGACTTCTGCTAGAAAACAAGGAATACAGTATTTCATCTTTTTCTGGTCCTTCAAAATTATACAGAAACATGTGCTCCAAACAGAAAAATATTCATATTTTATATAAATAAATAATATTTTTACTTTGCAACATAGATTACATTATTTCATTTTTTTACCTAACTCAGGCAATTTTTTTCTGTGTTGTGTACTTGATTCATTATCTTGACATCCAGATTAAGGAAACAAACCTACTTGAATAACATGACAGTAAGCCTTTTCCATGCTGATTCCAGTCAATATACTTTGATGCAGTTACACTGGTCGGAGATCTTGCAAAGCTACTAAATTTTAGATATGGATAAAATCATAGAATCATAGAACATGCCAAGTTGGAAGGGATCCTCCAGGATCATCAAGTCCAACTCCTGTCCCTGTGCAGGGCACCCCAAGAATCACACCATGTGCCTGAGAGCAACATCCAAACGCTTCTCGAACTCAGTCACTTGGTGCTGTGACCACTGCCCTGGGGAGCCTGTGCCAGTGCTCCACCACCCTCTGGGTGAAAAACCTTTTCCTGATATCTAACCTAAACCTCCCCTGATTCAGCTTCCTGATGTTACCCCAAGTCTTGTCATTGGTCTGGAGACTGTTTCCAGATGTGTGTGCAATATAAAGCAACAGACTAAGTTTAACTTCACCAAGTGACAAAAAGTCTAAAGAAAAAGAATAATATCCACCCAAAAATATTGTATTTTTAACTATTTATAAGTCTGGATATTGTTACTTCCATAAACATCCAGTCCTATTTAAATACCTAGTCTCAACAACATCCCATTATGAGGAATTCTGCCGTCTGTTACCTTTTATTACTATTGAACATTTCACCTCTCAGATCCATAGAACAGACCTTGATTTCTAAACCCATCTTTACCTTTCTAAATTGATTGCCACCAAACCTATCATGAAAACTGTCAATACCAAGGTTGGGAGCAGTCACATTATCAGCCCAAAGGCAGTCCTGTTTTATGTGCACTCTCCCAAGCTATATGAAGGTTTAAAGAATGCTTAGAGATGCAGAATATAGGATGAGTCTAGAATTTGAACCTTGCTCAGCCTGAGCCACGGGCTAACTGTTTAGGGATTAGCCTATTTCCAGTTTAGGGGCTGGACTAGCTGTAATCACCATCAGCCATGCCCAGGGGACATTATCATTTCCAAAGCAGAGGCAGCCCTGCCCTCCTGGGAGGAAGCTCAGCACTTCTTCCTGGTAGAACTAAGGATTAGGAAGCTCTAGGGAAAGAGCAAGAAAGATTTGAATCTGAATGGGACCCTGTGGAAGCCCTAAGGAGGGGTTAGCACCTGAAACCAGGCTTACTTTCTCAAGGCAGGGCTCTTCTCTCCATGCTACCTAAAAGCAGAGGTATGTACAGTGCCACACAGGTTTAGGAAAGCACTCACAGTTTTAATGCTGAATAGAGAGATGTAGAAAGATCTTTTTTATCTGACCCTGCAGACTAAACATGACTTCTTTTGCTTCATGCCTGTGACTTTATAATGATCTGTTACATAATTTTATTTCCATTTTTGCGAACCTTTTAACTTCACTGCATATTCAGCATAGCTAGCAAAGCACCAAGGCCTAGCAATCCTACAGGTGTAACAAACCTTAAAACTGAGCTAAATTCCTCTCTAAGTACAGTTTATTTAGTTTAACTAATTGATATAACAGAAAATCCCTCTGCTTAGTTGTTTAAAGCCCTTCGAGAGCTGGAAATGCCACCTTCTTTATGGAAGAATTGTCTTCTGATCACTAGCAGCAGCCTGGAAATCTTCCAGGCAGCAGCAAGAATTAGTGAGGAGGAAACATGTTATAAGAATGGGCCACAGATGTGAACGCTCACTCCCCCACTTCAGTGTGCTGATCAATTAAAGGTAGTTAGCAGTTTCCAGACTGGTGTTGCCTTGAACATCTGCAGACCACAAATGCAGCTGCTTCTCATCTTCTTCCTCCCTTAGAAAACTGAGCTGCTGCCACTGTCTCATACAAAAATCAGTCATCAAAATGGGTGCAGCATAAACCACCTTAGTCTGAACAGAGTTTTAAGGATCAGTAACCTGTGTGTTGAAAAGATATTTGTCAAAAGCAGCTTTTAAATGGAATGTTTTGACATTTAGATTTTATACTGAAGTCACTCATTCACCACCGATACACTAAACCAGAAGGAACATCATCACCTGTAAAGGTGCAAGCAGACGACCCAAGAGTGTTTTGCTGTTGGGAGGTCAACAAGCCCCTTTTCAAGGCAATATCAGAACTAAATTATCAGTAAGTAGAAAAGCATCTGAATCATGCAGACAGTTTTCACAGTTGCTGGAAGGCATTATATTACTGCTGTCTGTCTTTGTAGTAATGTCAACCCTATGTGTAAAGCGGGTTAGTGAGAGATCTGTTCCCTGGCTCAAAGTGCACACAGTGCAATACCATATGCTCCCATCAGAAGGAACTGTGGGTGCTCACAACCAATCAAGATCAATCTCTCAATTAGGCAAATCATAGGGTTCAAACACAAAGGGGAAGTGGTAACTCCCAGTGATGCACTTACTTAGTCGTAGTGTTTCTGTGTTGGATTATTGCTGAAAGCCTTTGGTAGAAAAAAGGAGGTTTCAAGGAGGAGGTGTTACAATATGTCATTTATAAACAGTGAATTATATTTCATCATACACATTTATAATACATCCATGTAGACAGGTGCAGATACATGCAGCCTGCTTGGTCGGTGCTCTCAGATGGCTGGATACAAGCCAGCTCTAGTCTCAAAGCTGTTTAGACACAAACCGGTAATATACACAGCCTGTCACCAGGCTTTATTGACTTGAGCGCCGTGTAATGCTAACACAGTTATACAGACCAGAAATGGCTTGTGTCTGGCCAGCCCAGAGGATGGGGAGACAAATCTCACAGCTATGTCTGTCTTCAGGAAGGGGCACCCATATTTTCCCCTGATCTCCCCCAACTCATGGAGGAAGATGCCAACATCTGAGATACAGCCAATGAGAGGGGCCATTTTCAAAATCAGACAGAATTTAAAATACTCTGTTGTGATAATATCTATAAGGTTCTTATCTACCTCTGAGGTTTCTGGGCATAAATATCTTTGTGGGTCTTATCTCTCTTTGAGGTCTGTCTTGAATTTTTACAATGTTCATAGATATGCTGATAGAAAAAAAATATCAGTGTTTCATGTCTTTCAAGCATATGGCTCTCCTTAGAGCCAACAAGGCTTTTGTATGAAAAATGAATATGAAATTAGGGCAAGATTTTAGTATACCAAAGCAAATTTCCTCCAATACTATCTACAACAAATAAAAAGAGAAAAGAAAAGGTGGAAAATCTGTAAGGTGATCGAGCTACCAGTGAGCTTAATTCAGGTCCAGAGGCTACCTCAAAGAAAAGATACAAAACAAATGAGCAAACAAACAAAAATCCTCCTTAGAGATTGCACCAGTCAGCTGGCCAGAAAAAAATGCCAAAGCAACAGTGTACTGGTGCCATCTGGCTACTCCTCCTCCCTCTGATGGCTCCCTGCCATATTCCTGACCAGGATATTGGAAGAACCAGATACAGCCCACATCCAAAAAAATCCTCACAGGTTTTATACTGGGCCCAGTGGATGCTGGAACAGGTTGCTGGGAGTCAATGTTATATAAATGTCATGCAGTGTGAACATGCCTGAAACAGCTAATAGTTGAATACCAAATTTTACTATCCTAAAGGCACATCGGGACTTTGCAGAAGTAAAAGCAGCCCCACGTTAAAGACAATTCAGGTTAACAGGGCACACTGTGTAGAAACACGCTGGGCTTTCTCCTCTGTTGCTACTTTTGATTTCAAACTTCCCTTTCAGATTCAAAATGGGACTGTTGCCTTGAAGAAGACAAGATTTGGGGTCACATTGCAAGAATCTAATCTTTACCTATGTTGAAGAAAGCCAGGTTGTGATTATCAGACAGTTGTATTTATTTTGCTTGATATAAATGTAATCTGGGGATTGAAAGCAAAACACTACATATTCAGAAGATAATTCACAGTTTTAGATATCAACTGAAAATCAAAATATGCACCATTTGCAGTCAGCAACATTCGCGAACCACATGTATAGGGTATGTACAGCTGGTGTAGAATTTAATTTGAATGCTATTTATGTGCTATGCATGCTGCATATAAAGCAGACTGTCAACTGTTCACTTCCAAAAAAGGAAACAAAAGATACAAAAATTAAACCTACAAACCCTAGGAACCTCAAGTTTTCAAAACAAGAACAATAGTCAGAATAAGATTTGTACCTAGTTTTAATTTTTCAGGCTTTTGTCAGTTTAACACAACCTTTCACTCATTTGGTGTATTTCTCTAACACATAGTGCAGTTTGTAATTGTTTATGTGTGGTTATAAAATTCATATCTCTGTGACACAGGTATGACCCCTGCTTAGTGTATATATATTCCTTGGATTTTTTGAGCTTTTAATATTTTAATACAAATAATTTATATCTGAAATAATTTTAGTGCTTTTAAAAGGTGTGAGATTGTCAAATTTTTAAGAGAGAAATGTTGTTTATGCATGTAACATGTACAGTACATGTCTTTGTAGTGCACATATCCTGACACTGCCCTAATAAATAAGCAAAACATAAGACCTCTGGTTGGAGACTTGCAAACTCTACTTCATGTTAATTTAATCTCAATTAACCACAGAAAACTGCACCGCACTAGAAGCTAGCTCAGGATGACCTAGGAAGAATTCATGCAATTCACTTTTATTAAAACAAAACAAAACAAAACCCAAAACCTTTCCTTCTTCCTCCAGTTTCTTTTTCTTTTGCCTTCTCTACAAGTAGGAATGAAATGTAGTCCTATGCAGAGACAGTAACAATATCACCACTACTGAAAGCAATATGATAGTAACAAAAATAGGCGAAAGGCCTCTGTTTAATCTAAAATACATTGGAGGATCTCCTTTAGAGACCTATACAGAGTTTGACAATAATAATAATACAGACCTCTACAACAATAAAGTTTACTGATGTCAGATGTGCTACATCTGTGCCCATAAATAGAATAAATAATGGCCATTTGATGACCCTGAGAGCAAATTGAATAGCACAGTTTGTATCTAGGTGCCCAAACTCTTCATCCAAAATTAAGTGGCTCATTCACACTGCCTGCTGAGATTCCTTGCCCCCTCCCGAGCGATGCTAGACATTTCTCTGCGAGAAATCCCATGTCCCATGCAGTGACATGAGATGAAACCCTGAAGCCATGTGATGCCTCCATTGTTGCATGATATTCAAGGAACTGGACACCCTTTCCACCACCACTGACAGTGGATATCTAATAAAGTAACAAAGGTATGGAACTGGTTTAAACTGGAATAACAAGGTGCTCAGCTACACTTCAGCTGTCAAACACCCCTATATCCTGTTCTGAAGATAATTCTAAAATTAATCTATTTATATCTAAAATATCCTAGATGGCAAAATGGATCTTTCTTATCTCTCATTTGCAAAATTTTATGATCAGGAAAGTAGAAAGTCTTCAGTTGATTTTAAGGAAATTCTACTTTGGCATAAACACAAATAAATATGCACTGGTAGTCCAGAACAGAAATTATTTCCTTAAGAAATTATTGAATCTTGGCCTTTCTTTTCCTCAAATATTCTAAGTGTACATTAATTTGGTAAACCTCCATAGGAATTCACATTCATTGGGGGAGATTAGTAGCAGAGTAAAGACTGCTCTTCAGGAGAACAGACTTCAGTTTATTCAGTCATCTAGAGGTAGGGTCCTATGGGAGGCAGCTCTGATGGGTAAAGGAGCTTATGAGAACTGGCAGGCCTTTAAGGACAACATTCTCCAAGAACAAGAATAGTTCATGTCAATACTTAGAAAAAAAAAAGTAGACATATTAGTGTACCGGCTTGGCTAAACAGGGGACATATGACCGAGCTCAAATGCAAAAAGGCAGCATATGATAGGTGGAATCACAGACAGGCTACAAAGCAGAAACATATAAATGTTGTCTGGGCATGTAGGGGTGATGTTAGGAAGGCCAAAGCTCATCTAAAGTTGACCTTCACAAGGGATGTCAAAGGCAACAAGAAATGCTCCTACCACTGTCAGTAGTAGTAAAAGGCTGAACAAGGAAAATGTGAGTCCATTTTTGAATGGAGCAGGTGATCTAGTGACAGTGGACACATAGAAGACTGAGGTACTCAATGCCTTGTCTGTTTCAGCCCTCCCCAGAAAACTCTTCCAAGCTTTTTTGCTTAGGAAGTTTGAGAAGGAGAACTACCAGTAATGGTTGAGGATCTAATCAGAGGTTATTTAAAATTTCTTGATGCATACGAGCTCATGGGACTGATCAAGCTGCATGCCAGGGTGCTGAGAGACTTGGTCAATATCCTTGCAAGGTGACTATAATTTCTTGTAAAATTGTAGAGACGGGAAGAGATCCATGACTTCTGGAGAAAGGTAAGTGTTGCACCCATCTTCAGAAAAGGCCAAAAATGGCCATCCAGGAAACTACAGGCCAGGAAGCTGCACTTTGGTCCCTAGGAAAATCATGGAGCAAGTCATCTTGGAAGACATTTCTGGGTACATGAAGAAGAAGAATATGATTTGGAACAGTTAGCATGGATTTACCAAAGTCTTTATGCTCAACAGACCTGATAATCTTTTATGATTAAATGACTGGTGTGGTGATCAGTGTGAGAACAGTGGATGTCATTTACCTCTGTTCTAGCAAGGTGTTCGAAACTGCCTCCTGCAGTATTCTTATATCCAAGTTAGGATGTTTTGTTCTGGACAGAGGACAAATTGATGTGTGAAAAGCTGGTCAATGCTTGGGCTGGTTACTGGGTTGAACTGCATCCGGAGGCCAGTTACAAGTTGAATACTGCAGAATCTGTACCAAGACCTGTCCTATTTAACAGCATTATTAATGATCTGAAGGAGGCAATGTAATGCACTCTCATCTTGTTTGCAGAGGATACTAAACTGGTGACTGGCCATATGCCCAAGAGCAAGACCAGCAACCAAAGGGACCTAGACAGGCTGGAGGAATAGGCCAACAAGAACTTCATAAAATTTAATAAGGACAGATGCCAAGTCCTGCACCTGGGAAGAAAGAACCCATTGCAGTGATACAGGCTGGACATGCACTGGCTGTGGAGCAGCTCTGTTGGAAAGGACACTAGAGTTTTGGTAGACAGCAAGATGAACATGAGCCTGCAGTGTGCCCTGGTAGACAAAACGGCCAACAGCATCTAGGACTGTATCAACGTCAGCAAGGCTAATTCATCAAGGGGAGTGATTATCCCCCTTTTTTCAGCACTCCTTAAATGGCATGTAGAGTACTGTCCCCAGGTTTGCCTCTCCTGGTACAAGGAAGACATTGATTAAATGGAGTAAGTTCGGCAGAAGGCCAGAAACATGATCAGAAGCTGGAACAATTGTCCTGTAAAGGGAAGCTAAATGACCTGTGCTTGTTCAGCCTGGAGAAGAGAGCATGTCATAACAGCCTTCCAGTACCTACAAGGGGTTCTTAGAAGAGGGATTCAGACCTTTACATGTGTGTGCAACTTCAGAAATTCAGCAGGAGTTTGGACTGCAAATCTGAATTATTCTGTGACTCCGTGATTCTATTTTGCCATCAATATTGATCTAAGATCTAACTACTATTATTTAATTATAATGTATGCATGTGTAGTGCAAAATTATTCCTGTGGGGTGGACAAAAAACTAGGCAGTCTTTGAATTAATGTCTTATAATGTCTTTCCACAAAAGGACCCTCATAGAATGCAACAGGCTTCCTTCTCACTTGTCCTTGTCTACAAGTATTTCCCAGCTTCTCCATCCCTTTTTCACAACAGCCTTCAGAAGTTTATGCACAGGTGTGTTTTTTCCGCACTGTCATTCCAGGTTGACTGGTGTCTCTCCATATTGCACTGAGCAAATGGGGGATTGCCCTAGCACCTAAAGCGAGCACTTTTGATCTTGGGAGGTTTAGGGATGGAGAGGAATCACTGAACAAACACAAAGCATGCCTTTTTCTCTGTTGTGCATTGTTGTCCACATTGCTCACTCATCAAGTTTAAATCGTTGGAATAATAAACAATGAAGTATAGAACAGTAAGGTTATACTATTATTCACACAATACCCCAGTACAGGGAGACCATATCTGGAAGGCTGCACCCAGAACTGAGATCTATACTTGGAAAAGCATGCTGATTGGGATACAGATGTTCAGAAAACAGCTACAATTCATGGTCTGAAAAACCTGCCTTACGATGAGAAAATAACAAGGCTTAATATAGTTTCTCTAAGAAGAAGATACTAGAGCTCTAGGAGCCCAGGGAATATTTCTGTTAGTAAGAAATCTGTCCTGTCAAGTAGATAAAGACATAACAAAGAGGAAGAGTTAGAAGTCTGTGAAGTTACAGAGTTTATGACCTCTGGGTTCATGGAGATGTTGTGGGATGGTTCACATGGCCAGAGTGCTGCATAGGACAGATACAAGGCTCTTCAGATGGGACAGGCCAGGAAGACGGGGAGAGGGAGTTGCCTTTTATGTGAAAGAGCAGCTGAAGTGCATGGAGCTTGGCCTTGGGACAGGTCTGAGTCAGTTGAGAGTTTATGGGTCAAGATTAGCAGACAGATTAACATAGGTGCCACTGTAGGAGGTATCTGCTACAAGGAACCTAATGATAGAAGACACAAAAAAGGTCAAAGTGCTCTACCATTTTTCTCTCAGTCTTTATCAGTAAGACCAGTCCTCAGGAATCATAGGCCCCTGCTACCAGTGAAAGCCCAGAGCAAGGAAAACTTACTCCTGGTAGAGAAGGACCAGATTAGAGAGTACTTAAACAAATTGAACATGCAAAACAAGGCCTGGGGAACTGACTGATTTCATCACAAGGTTACTCCTGATTATCTTTGAAAGGTCTTGGCAGCTGGGGGAAGTTCCTGAAGAATGGAAGTAAGGAAATGTCACTCTTATCTTGAAGAAGGGCAAGAAGGAAGAGCTGGGGAACTAAAGGCCAGTCAACCTCACCTCAGTCCATAAGAAGATGATGATGAAAATCCTCCTGGAAACCATTTCCAAATAAGAAAGTGATTGGGAGTAGTGAGCACGCATTTATAAAGCGGACGCTGTCTCTCACAACATCACTGTAGATAAGCTGACAAAATACATGTTAGATAAGTGTACAGTGAGACGGATTGAAAACTGGATGAACAACTGGGCTCAAAGAGTTGTGATCAACAGCACAAAGTTAATTTGGAGTCAAATCATTAGTAGTGTACCACAGGGTTCAACAGTGGTGCCAATACTGTTTAACCTCTTCATTAATGACTTGGATGCTGGGACAGCGTGCACCTCAGCAAGTTTGCAGATGATACAAAACTGAGAGGAGTGTCTAATACATTATATGATTGTGCTACCATTCAGAGGGACCTGGACAGAATGGAGAATTGGTCAGAGAGGAACCTAATGAAGTTCAAGAAGGGAAAATGCCAAGTCTTGAACCTAAGGAGGAATAACGCCAGGCATCGGTATATGCTGGGGTTTGACCAGCAGGAAAGCAATTCTGCTGAGAAAGACCTCGGGGTCCTGGTGGACAACAAGCTGGCCATGAGTCCACAATGCAGCAAAAAATGGCCAATAGTATCATGGTCTGCATTAGGAAGAAGGCTGACAGTGGGTCAAGGGAGATGATCTTTCCCCTCTACTCAGCACTGGTGAGGCACATGTGTGGTAATGTGTCCAGTTCTGAGCTCCCCATTATAAGAGAGACACAGACTTACTGACATGAGTTCAGTACAGGGCCGTAAAGATGATTAAGGGACTGGAGAACTCGTGTGAGGAGAGGCTGAAAGAACAATGTTCAGCATGGAAAAGAGAAGGCTCAGGGGGCTCATGTATAAATATCTGATGGAAAGAAGTGAGGAAGAGGAAGCCAGACTCTTCTTGGTTGTGCCCACAGACAGGACAAGAGGCAATGGGCATAAATTAAAAACAGGAAATTCCACCTGAATAAAAAAAACCCCAAACCTTTTTATTTACTGTGAGGCTGGTCAACATTGGAATAGTTTGCTGGGGGAGGCTATGGAGTCTCCATCTGTGGAGATATTCAGAAGGTAACTGGAAATGGTCCTGGGCAACCTGCTATAACAGACCATGCTTGAGCAGGGGGTTTGGACGCTATAACCCCCAGAGGTCTATTCCAACTTCCACCATTCTCTGATTCTGTAAAGTTGCAAAAGCTGGCAACTGACACTGTATACACTTCATTCAGAACTTGTGTAAAATGTTAGTGGCAAGGGTAATTAGATTGATGAAATTTTTGGGTAACTCTGGTAGCTTCTCATCGGATGAAGCCTCTGCATCAAGAGAAAATGTCTGCTTAAAAGGGTTGCTCCAACTCACCCAGAAATTATGAGTTATTTCTAACAAGCACAGAAAAAAAATTCTGCATTCTAAGTCAGGCAGAAGTTGGATCAAAATGTACAACTTTAGTTATCGATGTCAGGCTGCTTCCCTTTGCTTCTTGCACTGAACCTGCTCCAGCATCCTTATAGACAGACCTAGGTTACAGAATCACAGAATCACAGAATTACAGAATCCTAGGGCTTGGAAGGGACCTCGAGAGATCATCTAGTCTAACCCCCATGCCAGAGCAGGGTCACCTAGAGTACATCACACAGGAACGCATCCAGGCGGATTTTGAATGTCTCCAGTGAAGGAGACTCCACAACCTCTCTGGGCAGCCTGTTCCAGTGCTCTGTCACTCTCACAGTGAAAAAGTTTCTCCTGATATTCACATGGAACCTCCTATGCTCCAGTTTGCATCCATTGCCCCTTGTCCTATCATTGGTCATTACTGTAAAAAGCTTGGCTCCATCGTCCTGACACTCACCCTTTACATATTTGTAAACATGGATGAGGTCACCCCTCAGTCTCCTTTTCTCCAAGCTAAAGAGACCCAGCTCCCTCAGCCTTTCCTCATAAGATTAAATTATTATCATGGTTTTTCCTGATTTCAAAATCAGTGAGTAGCTGAACAGCAGTCATCTGGTCTGCAACACATATTTAAATATAAGTTTTAGCATATTTGAAGTGCGTTTGCAAATTCTTGTAAATATAGCAGGTGCATTTAAATGAATGTGAAATCCCTTTCAAAATGCAGATGAGAGTTACATTGTAGGAAAATTCAAGAATTGCAGAAGAGTTGACAAAGAAACTTGTTATTTTCTGTAATCTGTGAAATACTGAGAAAGATGGAAAAATTTGAGACAACTAAAAGTAAGGTAATACCTTGCCCGTATCTTAAACAAAATTACTGAATTGATTCTAAATCTGTCATCTTGACAAAGAAAGAAGGCTGGTTTTATTAAGGAAAAAAATAGCTGAACACCTTTCCAATTGCAATTCTGCAGCTAATGAAATCTTTGGATACATAATCAGGGAATATCAAGTAGGGGAAAAGAGCCTGATATTCAGGCTGGACAGTCAAGTGGCCAGTCAGCTACTGACTGCTTGAACAAGTGCAGCAGGAACCCAGCGTCCAGTTCTGCTGCTCACTCCTCAGGAAGGCAGCTAACAATACAGAGAGGGTTCAGAAATAAATCAGAGTCACTGAGGGGTGTTTTATCACTATAAACTTAAGGAACTGATTTTAGCAAGCATGAGGTTGATGGCTCAGTTAAGTTAATTAAAGCAATGTTCAGTCCGGCCAAGAAAGGTGTAACAATGTAATGCCAAATCTGAAACTAGTCAAATTCAAACCAGAAGAAAGTTGCATGTTTTAAACAGGGAGAACAGCTATCACTGGAAAAATTTCTCTAAGGTCATGTGCACTAACATAGGAAAATGAAACATTGACATTTTCTTTTTTAAAGATGTGATCTGGTTCAAACAAATTAATTCAGTGCAGTCTTCTGCACTGTGCGGGAGGTCCTATTAGATGCTTGCAGTGGTTTCTTTGGGCCCTTTTACTGTAATCTGTACTTTATGATTCCCCTGTCCTCCTCCAGACTGTCATGTGCACAAAAATGCTGCTCACATAAGTACACATGCCTGCAACGGTTACAGGAGGATGAACCGCACACTCCCTCCATGGCACTGCAACCCACATGTTTTATGCTGCAGCATTTGACTTTGGCCCAAAGAAAGAGAGAACAGCTGTTGTTTAGACTCATTAAGAGCCAAGGAGCCCGACAGAGGTCTGTTCCACGCATTGCCTGTGTGCGAGCGGATCGGTACGACGCTATAGGAGCACAACCCAACAGTTGTTTCCAGAAGACATGTGCCAGCACCATCTCACAACACGCTTCCCCACACCTTCCCTAACAGGCACACACCAGCAACATCTTCATCACTTTCCTAGGGTTAACACAGCAAAGACCTTCAAATACTTGTAAACAAACTATTAACTTAATTAACAGAACTGATGCTGCATTAGAGTTGCACATTTGCCATTTGGACCTCTGGGTCTCCCCTGATGCAGTCTTTTCCTGACTGAGCCATATTTTGGGACTCAGTCAACTCTACCTGCTGATTGTTGCCTGAAAATGTCTTGTGCAAAACAATTGACTTAATGCCTGTTGTCTGCTCTCCTCTTGGCAGAGTATATGTCCATCTGGAGTTACAATCTCCTATGACCACCAGGCTACCTCTCATGATACCACCAATATCCTCACAGATATGCAGCCTGTTTTTATCAAGTGGTGGCAGCTCCTAGGGCCTTCTGGTCCTGCCTTATCTCTCTATTCTATTTTTGCAAGTATTCAGTCTCTCTGGGTTTATAACAGATTTTTGTTGTTGTTCCTGCAAGCAAAATCTAAGGCTGTACTAACCCTGTTTCATTGGTACCATTCTGTAATAGAAGTACTAACCATAGTCAGAAGTTGACTCTGTAGCCCTTTTGTTTTCAATAGGTACTTCAATGTTTCAGTGACAGTTTGCAACAAGCGGACTGAAGAAATTGGGAACTAAAGAGTGCTCATCTAAGCTTGCACTTTACTGCAAACTGCTAAACTCATGTACACTTAGCTGAGACTGTCTGACTCTAAAGTGTGCCAGCTGTTTCAGACAGACCAGCAATTATCTGAAATACAAAAATATGTTTACTCGTAACAAGGCTGTCTAAGGGAAATGAGAACAGGGAGGACAGTGAGGTTTCTCAAACACTTCAGTGAATAATCTATGTCATTTGATCTAAAGGGATACATCTTCCCTGCACTAGCTGTGTCACCTATGAAGATAATTAGTCTTTATATCCTTTTGCTTTAATTGATCTGTGTGTTTTGAATAAGTGATAATCCTTAACAGTGTTTGAACACTCACAGCTGTTTTGTATCCATTATAGCATTCTTTTCACATTTCTGTTGGATTTTCCAGTTCCCAGGTGATTTCTTTTTGATTTTTTTCCTTGGCTTTTTTTGGGGGGGTAGGTTGGGGGTTTTTTTTGTAAACCTGTTTCTGTAACTGCTTAAGAATCACAATACAGGCTGAAATACAATCCTGTGAAATTGTGAAATAAATGCTGTGAATATTCTGAAATAAAATCCTGATTATTCTGATCCCTTCTGTCCTAGTTTAGAAACAGCCAGGGCAAGCCACAACCCAGACAGAGTTTTGCTTCTATCACTCCCCTCAGAAAATAGAAGGGGAGCAAGGAAGAAAGGCTCAACGGTTGGAAATTAAAACTATAACAAATTTAATGGCACAGGGAAAGGGAGCAACAGGTGGGGAAAAAGGGGAAAATATATATACAAATATATACAACCCGAGCTCCGATGACGCTGATACAAGCTCCCAAAAGGTCCTTCACTGCAAAGCCGATGGGGATAAAGAGAGTCCAAACCCCCCCACCAGCACCCGATGCAGTCGGATGCCGCAGAGCACGTGGCGAGCTGGTAACAAAAGGCTGGGCCTCCTCCGGGCTGGCTCCATGTGGCAACAGACAGGAAAGGGAGCGCGGGAGAGAGAAAGCAAGAGAGAGCGGAAGAGGGAGCGAGCTTCCTGTCCTCCTGGCTTTATAGAGCTTGGCAGGAAATGGGAGGGAATACTGATACCTGATACCCCAGACCCCTTTTCACAACAGGGTCCTAAACCCCACCCCTCCCTCATTGGGTCCTTGAAGCAAAAGCTGTAAGATTTTTGCCTGTCCCCTCAAACTATAACACCTTCCTTCTAGTGACAATAATTTTTGGAAATAAGCCGTTCTGTCTATCATATGCTAATACCCTCCTTTTTTACTTCCAGGGTTTCATTCCAGCAACAGTTCTGGCAGCAGTTGTCCACCTCTCATTTGAAATTGGATGGATTTCTGTTTTCCTCACAATGTAGCACAAATATGATCTAGCACTAGACTTTGTTACACGGCATTTCTATCAATGACCAGATCTCAGTCAGATTTGTATTCCGTCTGCAACATCACTGTTGCAGAGCTGAAAGAAACCTTTCTATAATCCCAGGGTAGAAGCTGCCAGGCCCTCCTTAGTGATGTAGGGTCAGTCTCTGACCATAAACATCTTTATGATGTATTGGTAATGTAAAATATTTTCAATCCAAGGGCTGAAACCAATGACATTGGGTTTCTGTTTGTCCCTTAAATTTGCTGACTCTCTGTACTGCCTGGTTTGACCAGTTCAGTAGGACAAACTTTCCTTCACCATCTGGAAATTGTGCATCCTTCACTTGTCAGCTGAAATGGTCCCAGTGATGAAGGTTGCTAGATAAGGGAGATGGGGAGCGGTCCCTAGTCCCCAAGGCAAAGTGGCACAGACTGATGGATACTCATGTGACTAAAGCCAGACCTTTCTTCAGTAGACTGGCTTCACTCAGAGCTCAGAACATTTGGCCTCTGTCTCCTCAAGACCCTGGTGGCCCTAAGATGTCAATATTAGTTTGTGCTTCTTTTGTCAGCTTACAATACCTAAAATACTATGAGATGAGATAGCAGCAGCCCACACAGCATGTGCACCATCAAACTAAGAAAAAACAGAGCATTGCTGACAGATTGGACATCTGCAAACACAAAGCCTTCCAGGATGGTCTGAGAGGATTACGTAGCATGGAAGGAGCCAAAACTGGTGCAGTCCATGTTTCCCTTTGGGCATGAACAGGCTTGAACTTCTTTCAGACTCTTAGAATCACAGAATGGTTTGGATCAGAAGGGACCTTTAAAGATTATGTAGTTCTACCCTCCCTGCCATGGACATGGACATCTTTTACTACATCAGGTTGTTCAAATCCCTATCAAACATATCCTTGAACATGTCTAATGATGGGGCACCCACAACTTCTTTGAGCAACCCAGTCCAGTGTCTCACCTCCTCCATCATAAAAAATTTCTTTGTTATGTTCAATCTAAATCTACCCTCTTTGAGTTTAAAACAGTTGCCCCTTGTCCTGTCGTTACAGGCCTTGGTAAAAAGTCTGCCTCCATCTTTCTTACAAATCCCCATTAAATAATGAAAGGCTGCAATGAGGTCTCTCTAGAGCCTTTTCTTCTCCAGGCTGAACAACCCCAAGTCTCTCAGCCTGTCTTCATTAGGAGAGGAGCTCGAGCCCTTGGACCATTTTTGTGGCCCTCCTCTGGACTCACTCCAACAGGTCCATGTCTTTCTGGCACCGAGGACTCCAGATCTAGACACAGTACTCCAGGTGGGGTCTCATGAGAGCACAGTAGATGGGGAGAATCACCTCCCTCGACCTGCTGGTCATGATTCTTTTTATGAAGCCAGGATACTATTGGCTTTCTGGGCTGCAAGTGCACATTGCCGGTTGATGTCCAGGTTTTCATCCACTGGAATCCACAAGTCCTCTCTGCAAGGCTGGTCTCAATCCATTGATCCCCAGTCTGTACTGGTACTAGGTATTGCCCTGACCCAGGTGCAGGACCTTGGACTTGGCTTTGTTGAAATTCATGAGGTTCACAGGGGCTCTCTACTCCAGCTTATCTGTTCCTAAACTCTATTGTAGAAGTAGCCAACTGGAATAGTGGAAAGCAGAGATGGGGTATGTATTAGCAACTAAAGAGTGTGCACAGCCCACAGTACTCTGTCTTTTTGTTCTTTACCTAGAACCATGGTCTACCTGCTGAATCTATAGTGATTATGTCTTTTACCTCTTACTGTATCAACATTTTTCCCTTAAAAAAGAAAAAAAATGCAACCTGTTTAACTTCACAGTATCACTAGGTCTTTTATGTGAAAGCTCTTTAGGTCATGTGATCTATCATTTTCAAAATATCTTCAAGCATGATGCAGTAGGTGCCCCCCAGGCTGACTGCAGCCACTAGGATGTTCCCATCTGGCCTGCCATCTTTTCTGTAGCAGACGGAGACCAGATGTTCAAGGAATTAAATTCACTGGGACAGCTGATTTCCTTCTCATGCCTTCAGAGCCCAGCACGGGGAGAAGCACACCACTACTGTGCTCATCAAAGCTGGAGTGAGGACAGTAAGGCTGATAACAGTGTTTCTGCCCATGCCCTGGTTTGTTTGCTAGCGTTCAATTTAAAGTCTTAAATGTTCCCCTTGCTTTCTGATTGAGCTTTTGGACACACAGGCAAGTTATCACAAGGCAGAGCATAAAACACAATAGCTCCTTTACTGTCCACTTATTCCTGGTTAAAGCTCCTGATCCCAAAACACATAGGGAGTAATTTACCCAAACCCACATTTGACATAAGATGAAGGTCTGTAGCCACAGGATGTGAACACAGAGCTGACAGGACCCAAATGTACACATGGTCCTTCCCTACAAATTATCTTTATGTTGCTACCTTTGCAGTCTATTTGTCTCCTGCTAAGGACTCACCCAAAACCCCATAGGATTTCTGCAGCTGCTGTCGCTGCTGCCTTTCTCCTTGACAAAGTTCAAGCATGATGTCCATCTCTCTTCTGTCCTGTTTGTGGCATGGTCTGACTTAACCCCAAAGGAAGGGTCTTAGTCAGGCTCCACTCTCAGCTAACTGAAAACCACTAAAACATCTGTTTCAAAAGCAAGCACTGTCATTTATAAGGCTTGCTGCTGTCTGTCTTCCTTTCTTCACCTACCCGCTGTCTGATGAGTTTAACCTGCAGCTGCCCTGGAAAGAGTTTCAGCTCTGCTGAGGGTTTTAACCTCTCTTCTCTCCAACTCAGGGTCCTGGTTTTGTTGTACTTGCTGTATTCCATGTTGTAACCCATTGTAGAGGCCTGGCAGAGCCCTGCTCCTTTTATGGTTTGGGTCCCACTGCTCCATGTACTGCACTGGGAGCCACTGTGCAGGAGAGCCACGGGCTCCCATGAGCTCATGCCAGAGCCTTTAGATACAGGTTTCCTCTGGGAAGAGGCATAGATTTTGGCTGGAGTGATTTGTGTGCAGGCATCAGGGCAGAGCAAAACAAGTAAAGGGGCTCAGAAATATGCAGAAAGAGAGGATGAGGCAGGTCCTGGGTGTGTCTAACAGCCATTTCTAAACATGCCTTAACTAGGGTGAATCTCTTGATGAGTAAATCCAGGAAATGAAGGGCAGAGTTTCCCAGACTCCTGTCCTATGTGCCCTACCCATAGAGCAAAATGCAGCCATCTCTCCTTGATGAAGGCCCTCAGATGAGGATTTTGAGTGTGGGCACCAGAGGGAAAGATCCTACCTTGGTCCATCCTAGAATCAATTTTATAATGGACAGGTCGCAAATGCAAGTACACATTTTCTAAAGGAAATGCTGCCAGAGTATTAATTGGGTGGCACTGAGACCAGTAAAGCTTATTCGAAAGTCTCCGGGTACATACTATTTTAAGGCTAAAAAATAAAGTGGTTTAGGGGCAGATTGTGATGTGGTTCCCCCAGGGCAATTTGCACATCCCACAGTCTTACCGTGGGATTGCACCAGTGCCACCAAGATCAGACACTGGTACCAGCTGAACAAGAACCATTTGTGCCAGTTTCCTGGTGGGAGTGATTGATTAGAGCTGGTTGAGCTTGCTCTGTCCAGAGCAGGTGTGGAGCAAATTTGCCCTAACTCAGTCAATTAACTTTATCAGAGAATCAGAATCAACAGTGTGAATATGATAACAATGTGTTGCAGGCTCCATGCTTCCCACTGGTCTCACACTGCCGGCACAATTCTGAAGTTATCACTAAAAATGGTGCCCAAATCTTGTGATGTGTGAAGCACTTGGATCCAGATTCATCCCATTCATGAGCAGAAGGTTAGTGAGCACACTGAAACTACACTCCTCCACATCGTGGGCTTCATCTGATACACAGGAATAATTATCACTGCTGAAAGCATTTGAGTCTTTTTTTTTTTATCTGTGGGTGGAGTTGTCTTGTTCTGTTTTGTTTTGTTTTGTTTTACTTCAGGTGAGCACTACAAGGAACCTACCCTAAGAAGCGAAGATATCCTGAAGGAAATCATATGGCATGGCACAAAGAAGGGAGGCCAAATTTAGAAAAGCAAAATGTGGACCATGCAGCTAGATGCTCAAATGCCCAAAGGTCAAATCTGATGTGTATCATGGGACACAAAACATTAGTCTCCAGGGTGACTCAGGTTTATCAGAACCAACGTCAGTGCTGGAGCCTCCATCTCCCACCCTTCTGCCATTGCACTGGGAAATTCCTGCTTAATTTCCCATGGCCACAGTTAAGAGAGGGAGGCAGGAAAAATCTCCTGTCATGTTTGAGAAGTCTGAAAAATGTGTCTCAGGGAACCTTTGACAGTTCAAGCAAGCATCCCTCCAGTCCAATGACTGGTCAGACTAGTATAAAGTTGACCCCAGTGAACTCTACTCTCAGAAAAACCGCACGTCATTCTTCACTAAGCACTTCATCCAGGGATATTGACAAGAAGTTGGTAACCAATCACTATATTTTAATGGGCTTCTTTCATGTGTTAACATGGGTTGCTGTTATATGTATATGTGTATAGGGCCAGGGATGTGAAAAGGCTGCCTATGCCCCTTCCCTGACAATGCCTCAGCTCACAAGTCCCCAGATGCAATCTTGTATGTTTTGTAGATCAGTCACACCTAGCCTTGACTCAAGCCACATTGTTTGTTTTCATGCCTGTTTAAACTCAAATAAATCAAAGTTGTCCAAGTGGATGGCCAGTGAGAGAAGTAGGACAATAATGAAGTAAATCAGTTTGAAATATGTTCAGATCTCCATGCAAATTTGCCTCTTCAAAGATGATTGTCACCTTGGTGGATTCAGCCTGCAGGTGCACGGATCCTCTTGCCTCCAGCAGTCCTCTCTTGGAATAATCCAAGAACTCTGCAAAGGAAACATTGATAAGTCTCTGTGACAACCTAAGATGGGACTAAGGATGCTAAAAGCTTTTGTCAGCCCTCAAGCATTCTCTGGTCACTCAGTCTTACCCTCAGAAAGGATGTTGTGTGTAAGCTTTGCAGTACCTGATTGTAACTGAGGACGTGTTGCAAAATACTCTGAAAGCCAAAGTTCCTTACAACTTGAACTGTATGTTTTGGTTTTTTTCTCTACAGATAGCATTTGGCCTCTGTTCTTACCCCACCTTGGTTTTTGGCTGAGCTCTGGCAGTGAGTGTGCTAATCCTAGGTTTGAATGAAGGACTGCCAACACAATGCAGAGCAACACCAAGGCTGCTGTAGTCACCTCCAGATGTCAGGGCTCATCAGCTGGACCTCTCAGGAGCATGGAACAGTTCCTGCCCCACCTGCTGATGCCTCCCTACTTTTCCTTCCCTTGACTGTGGCTGCAGGGAGGTGGAGTGTTTTAGTTTGCACCAGCAAGCCTCTGCCCACACAGAACTAGCAACAGAACTGGGGCCGTTGCTGGCAGCATCCTCCTTGTTGTGTCAAAAAGCAAGTTCAAATCCCATTGCAATGGTTTGGCTCAAAAATGTTGTGAGTGAGTGTCACAATGCTAATCAGAGCTAGGCACTGTTACAAGGAGCTGTTCTCTTGGTTGTGATCTCTGCTGTAATTAAAAGGTCCTGTCAGAAAGGAAGAAAGATAGAAAGAAAGCAAAAGTAAGCAAGCAAGAGAAAGAAAGAGAAGGGAAAAAAAAAAGAAAAGAGAAGAGAAGAGAGAGAAGAGAAGAGAAGAGAAGAGAAGAGAAGAGAAGAGAAGAGAAGAGAAGAGAAGAGAAGAGAAGAAAGAGAAAGAGAGAAAGAGAGAGAGAAAGAAAGAGAGAATAAGAGAAAGAAAGAAAGAAAGAAAGAAAGAAAGAAAGAAAGAAAGAAAGAGAGAATAAGAGAAAGAAAGAAAGAAAGAAAGAAAGAAAGAAAGAAAGAAAGAAAGAAAGAAAGAAAGAAAGAAAGAAAGAAAGAAAGAAAGAAAAAGAAAGAAAGAGAAAGGAAGAAAGAAAGAAAGAATCTCAAACTTCCCAAAACCAAAACAGAGCACGCTGAATTGTGGCAGGTTCTTCCACTCTTTCTCCACAAACCTCAGTTATTGAGTGTAAGCTGCAGTAGGTTTGTCACTACATACAAGAAAGAAAGAGCTGTGTTGCTTCCCCTTTTTTGTTAAATGCCATTTCCCGAGATCCAGCCTACAGCCAGAATCATTGTATTGTACTCCAGTGAAGGCAAATAGAAATATTACCCAGGATAAAAAAAGTGATCTAAAAAAGTTCTCCTACCTTTTATTATGTGCAATTCCAGGTACTGTAACAGTGAAACATGAGCTGATATCTCTGTTTCTGTGAACTTGCTATGTTTTAGAGGATGTTGCTCTCAGAGCTTCTAAACTTTGTGACATAAACAGCAAACCTAATTCTGAAAAAAGCACCCAGCACACCTGATTACCATAACCAGGAGCACACACCTTTAAATCAAAAGTCAGCTGAGTTGGAAAAGGTTTAAGTTTTTTCAATAAATTACTTTTTATAATGACTATAAAAGTTATATAGTACACAGAGACTTGCTAGAGGTAGATACTTTACTGTACCTGAATTGCTGGGAATACTTCGTGAGACATAAAGCTGACAATCAGACATCTGAGTGTGTTTGAAAAACATCGTCTACCAAAAGATTAAAGTATGAATTTAGCAAAGCAACCCAGGAAGGAAATCCTTTGTTCTTTCTTGTTATTTATCATGGCAACTGAAGGAATGTAATGGGAAATGAGTTTATACTTTAATTCAAATATAGTTGGAATATAGGAAGAGTTTGAGAACAAAATTATTTTCTGTTGTTACATATATGGATTTGGACTCTTACTGAACTGTATATCAAAACATTTTTGTGTTTTATGCCTATGTTGAGTTATTAAACATAAAATTGCCTTATTTATAGAGTATAACAGCATTGCTAGTGATAGTGCCTCCATTTTTCAATGTAGCCACACTTAGATGTGTACAGATTCTAGATGATCTTTTAATTACAAGGGGAAGAAGGGAATTGCTAGGAATAAAAGAGGTTTGTTATTCTACAAAGAAGGGGACAAAAGGAGCTATGAGTCTAAATTAGTAAAAGTATTTAATTGCATTTTTTATGAAAAATAAAGTATAATTAGGAAAAACAACCTTGTAGTTTGGATTGTTGAGAGAAGGTCATAAGGAAGGTTGAGGGAGAGAAAACTAAGGATGTGAAACTGAGCATATCTCTGTGATATGAAGCACAGCGAGGAAAGGGAATTAACTAATGAACTTATCCAAACTACTGACAATTATTTTAAAGTGTTCCTGGAGAATTAGTGAGCTCTAAGAGGTCTGAAAAGAAATGGGAGCACATTACTGGTCTTCAAAGATGGCAGGGGAAGAGAAAGAGTGAACCTGTCATCTACCATCTGGTAAGCCTAACTTCAGTCTGCAGTAATATAGTGGAAAAAATACTGAAAGGTAAAAATCCTAAGCACTTAGGGGAGAATGGATCCACAACTAATAAACAGCATGGATTTATAAAGAATGGAAGAAAGGCACACACCAACATTTTTTTCTTTCTATAATTACAAAGTGGTGACTGAAGGGAATACAGGAGATGTAACATACATGCCTACTAACAGATCTGGATATATGGGCTTCAGTAAATTACGTAGGATCTAGCAGTACGACAAAAAAAATCCAATGTAATTTTTGGGCTTCTATGACAGAGGCATCGTGTCATGTACCTAAGAAGTGATAGATGTCTCTCTCAGTATACAATACTGATGAGATAGCATCTCGACCACTGCTTTCAGATTTAAGTACTTTCAGTACCAATAAAGGTGAACTGAAAGGAGTTCAAGAAGCGTGGAAGGAAAAAGGAAGGCCTATAGAAGCTGTTTGGCAATGAAATATTAATTGAAAATAAACACTGGGGGTTGGACTAGATTACTTTTAAAGGTCCCTTCCAACTCAAACTGTTGTATGATGATTTGATGTTTGGCCTGGACAAACAAGGGCAGGAAGAGTAAGCTCAGTGACACATTTTTTACAATGGAAAGTTTCCAATATAAACTATTAATAGAGTTGAGTATAAGAGTAAAAGCTGGTCAGGGAGTGAATATTAACTGTACATGGCCTGAGTTCTCGCCTCTGCTCTTGCTGGGACCCATCCAGACATTTGTTTGGGAGTGTTTTAAAGGAGCAGAGAGAATGAGGACTTAATCTAAGAGATGGAAATAAGAGGGGAGTACTTAGTTAGTCAGAGCTGTGTGAGGCAGAATTCAGGCTGAAGTAAATAAATAGGCACAACAGGTAGCTCTGTCAATCCAGGGAATGATTTGCTAAGGGGAGCTATACCAGTAACCCTGACTTGACCAAAGCGGAAGTGCACACGTATAGGGAACCATGTGCATGAGGAAGGGAATGGCTTATAGGGCCTAGAGGAGCTTGTCTGGGGAAAAGAAAGGAAGGAAGGAGAGAAAAGAGGGAGAGCGAGAGGAAAAAAAAGGGAGAGGGGACAGAGAGAAGGAAGGAAGGAAGGAAGGAAGGAAGGAAGGAAGGAAGGAAGGAAGGAAGGAAGGAAGGAAGGGAGACTTCCTAGAAGTCCATAAGGACCATATATGTTGAGACTTCTCTCTGACTCCCATATGAGAGAGAGGAGACAAAAGAGAGGAGAGAAAGAGAGGAGAGAAAGGAGAGAAAGAGAGAAAGAGAGAAAGAGAGAAAGAGAGAAAGAGAGAGAAAGAGAGAGAAAGAGAGAAGGAAGGAAGGAAGGAAGGAAGGAAGGAAGGAAGGAAGGAAGNAAAAAGAAAAAGAAAAAGATGCTTCGTTCCCGATGCCAAAACAAGCTGCAGTTATTTTACTTTTCCATGTAATTTTCTGTTTCCAGTGCTACGTCGGTCCTTCCTCCGACCGACAGCAACCCTGAGGTGGGCCATGCATTTCTCCCAGTGCCCAGTAGATGGTGCTGTGGATTTTGGATCGGGAGCTCCGAGGCTGGGACCGGGGCTGCAGCCCGGGGGGCCGGTAGGTCCCTTCCGGGCTTTGCGGGGAAGCACGACGGTCACAGAGGGGACCCTCAGGTGGGCTGCTGGGACCCTGTCTGCTGCTGGAAACGCTTCCCAGGCTGGGAATTCACCGGCATCCCAGACAGACACCTCCGAGATTTGCTCTAGGAGGGAGTGCAGTGGTGGGTGTCATTCGCTTTCTTTTACTGTCTTAGTAAAAACTTTAAATAAAGTTTGCCTAAGACTGACAACAACGCACCAGCAGCTGCGGCAAACGAAAGTGCTCTCCGACACTTGACTTAGCGCTGGAAAAGCCGGGCAGACCCTGTGGCGGGGGCTGCTCCCCGTGCACGGGAAGCCCGGCGCCCGGTTCTGCTCTCTGAGTGCCGAAGGCAGAAGGGATTCGGGGCTGAGCCGCGGGAAGAAGGGCTGGGGACTTGCGGTTGATCCCGAGCCCTGAATCCTGCTGCGGGGTCCGTCCTGCCGTAGCGGGCACGCCGTGCCTCTGCCCGGACCAGGCAGAGAGAGGCAGCTTTCATCTGTCTAAAATCTGCCTCTCCAGCACTCAGCTTCTGGGCGCCTTTAGGGAGAATTTGGAAAGTATTCTTCCTCCTGAAGGCTTTTCAGCAAGCGGGAAGCCCAGCCCTGGGGATATGGAAGAGGTTTTCAACTTCTGCTGTTCTCTCTCACCTGTATCCTGGGACCCTTCAGACTCCTTGCACCCCCTGCCCCTGTCTCCCGCCCGCCTGGGAGGGCCTGAGCCGGGCCGCTCACGATGGGTGAAGCTCCGGAGCGGCCGAAGCAGTCCCTTCTGCAGCTCGGCTCCGAGCTGCTCGTTTCCCGAAATAATGACCCAAGTGGAAGCGGAGCCGGTGGCAGAAGGCTGCGGTACAATTAAACCAGGTAACGAGACACTGGGCAGATGTGTTTTCATTGCGCTGTAAGATAAACGCAGCGTTAAATGCCTGACAACTTCCCAGAAGCAATCAGCAAAAGTTTACGAGTGTATAAACCTCAAAGACCATTCCTCGGTATTTTTATAAGCCCCGCATTTAAAGCTTCTATAAATTCTTTTGCCTGCTTCCAAACTAAAGTTCCCGGAGACTATTAAACAGCCACTTCTTCCGGAGGGAGCCCGGAGGAGTGGGGAGAGACGGATCACAACGGGCGGGTCCGGAGGAGGCGAGAGGGGCTCTCTTTTTGTTTCCCCCACTTTCCTCTCGCTGCTTCCCCCCGAGCCAAAATTTGCTAGAAAGTTGGCATAATTAAAGTACGGCAAGTCACGGATGAACGCACCTGCAACATGACTGGGATACATGGATGGTTCAAGAACAGGGGACAGACCCATAAAGAAAGGGAAAGGAAAGGATGAAGAGAAATATAAGAAAAAGCTAGGTGGATGAACGGACGGGCAGAAGCAAGGACAAGCACACAAACAGATCCACAGGCAGATCAGCAGCAGGCAGGTTGGCGGGTGGGCAGGGATGAACAGAACGCTTAGACGAAGAGAGAAAAATTTCAGACGCAGAGGACAAGTGGAGCAAACGCAGCCGAGGACAAGAAGAGGCGGCTGGGACCTCCTGGAGGTCGCCGTCTTGCCCTCGTCCCCCCCGGCCCGACGGCGCGGCCCCGCAGCGCCCGCCGCCCGTCGAGGCACCCGGAGCCTCGGGGCACCCGGCCCCGCCGCCTGCGGAGCGGCGGCGAGCTCAGTCCCTGAAGTTGCAGACGAAAAGAGGAGAGGTATCACTGGTGAACCCACAGATCAGAGGGAGAGATCTTCTGTCTTCGAAGAAATGAACTGCGAGGAATGAGATGTTCTCCCTAACCATCAAATTATAGTAACAGTAGCCGTCATCCAGAAGTGACCACATGAGTTTTAAAAGTTGAGTATTAAACAGATTAAATAAGAAAAAGGAAAAACCCAAACCCCTGTGGCTGTTAGAAAGCCCTTTGTTTACCATCCCAGGGAAAATGAAGTTGCTAATTGGAAAACAATAAACCTAAAATGCCTTTGGATTAATAATGATAGAGGTTAACGGTGGCATCCCTTGGAAAGGGGGAGGGGAGCGAGGCGCTCGGTGACTGTGCGCTTGGACGGCGACCAGGGACAAGCGCAGCAGCCGAAGGGAGCGGGGGGTGAGACACCCCCACCCCCCCTCTTCGGGGGGCTCGGCTTGTGTGGTCGCCTCTGATCCGGGGACACGAGGTGAAGAAGGTCTGCATTGTAGTCATGTCCTCGCTGGGTGAAATCTCAGTCAATTACTTCGAAATCTGCAGCTTGGCTTCTTTTCATTCTTTCCAGGTGAAAATTCAAACGTTTTCTGTTGTCGCCTGGTCCTTTCTTTCCTGAAACAAGGCACCCAACTGTTCTGATATTACCATTCAAAAACAGGTTCTGTGGCAAACCTCATTTGTGAATCTATTACAGAGATTAATAGATTATTTCTCCTTTTTCAACTAATTCTCAGTGGGGAAATTTAACCATATGGTAAGGAGAGAATTAGAATTTCATCACATTAGAGCAAAATGTAATGAAAAGAGTCCAACACCTGGGGCCAACTCTGAAAGACACAATTAAAAGGTTTTTAATGAAACCAGAGAAACCAAAAAATTTCATAACGTTCAGTAATTCTGCCACATAAGAATGATTTACTAGAAGCGTTGGGAAATGTTGTTTTTACTGATGTCATAAGAATGAAAACCTGCCACTAAATACTCTGTGCGCTTACAGCAACGCGGGAGCGAGCTGCTCGCCTCCAGCATTAGAGGAGCAGTGGGACAAAATTCAGACCAGCCCTCGGGTGGCCGCTTCAGCTTCTGGTAGAGCGCAGAACAGCGTGTGCCCGGCTCCGAGGAGAAGCCCCGGGAAGAGAGCGGGGGGTCGGCGAGCCCGGGGAAACCAGAGCGCCGGGGCCGCTCTCCCCCTGACACCGGCGGCATCCCGGGGATGGGGAGCGGAGGGAGGCAGGGAGGGAGGGAGCTGCAGAGAGTTGGTCCATCACAATAATAAAAAGCAAAAAGTTTGGTGGGTTTTGCCCTTTCTCACCCCGCCCTCCCTTCTCTGCAGATCGGTGCATTTTCACGGTAACGGATGGGGCTTTATATTTTTTATAGGGACACGGGGGATAATCACTCGAAAGAGGCAATCTGCTACTTGAAAACAGCTAAAGGGAGGAGGAGGGGAACCTCCCTGTAGTTTGGTCTCCGTTTGTTGGAGCGGGGGGGAGAGGGGGCTAGGGACCATCCGCCTCCCAGGGACTCAAGGTGGACTTTGGCGGTGGGCAGGAGTGGGCACGACGGTTCGGGTTGGTCCGGGTTTTT
>VZRW01002256.1:1687-43449 GCA_013398125.1 Aegotheles bennettii
GAAGCACTGATGGCCTTGACAGGGGGACAAGCAGGGGCCTGGCGTGACCTTGTGGCTGTAGGGATTGGTGAATCCCGAATCCCACTGCGGGAGGGTGTGTGGGAGACTGGGATGGACTGGGGAGCAAAAGGAGAGGTTTGGGGAGCTCGGAGAGGGACTGGTCTGGAGAGAGTGGGCTTGGGGGTGTTACTGGGGAGAGCTAAGCCTGGCTCTGGCTTGGGAGGGGATGGATAAGGGGGAGCTACCTTGGAAGTCTTGGGAAATGTAGGAAAGCTGAATTAGGGTAGGGATAGCAGAGATTTGGGAGGGGTTAAGGGATTATGGAGAGAAAGGAGATGGTTTATTTGTGTGGGCACTGTCTGGGTGGCTTGTTGAGATCTGCTTGAAGGGTACGAAGGCAATAATGTTCTCTGAGCTTCAGAAATATGGAGGGTAGAGCCTGACGAGATGGGGTGTGGGGCCATGTTAGATAATAGCGTGGGTTCTATGGGAGCTCGGGTGTCAGCTCAGGTATCCTTAGGTTGCCAGAGCTCTATTTCCTTTTAAAGACTTAAAGTGCACCTATGTGTGTCTATTAGGCTACAGGGTATTATCTGGAGTGTCTGAATGTCACAAAGAACAACCTAGGAGCTGAAGTGCTCGATGCTTTCAATAGTTATAGCACAATATGTGGAAATAATCTATTACCTGACTTCACACTGGTGAATATCTGGGATGTTGCATGTAAATTGCAGAATTCCATGTAAATTGCAGGCAAACAGTTGGCCAAGCTCCCTGGGTGTTAATGTAAGTCCATGTTTGATGCAGATTTTCAGTTATTTCATACAAGAAGGGAACAAAGGCATTTTCACTTTTCAAAGGCAACGTGCCTATGAAATGAAAAATTCTGCACAGTGGGAGAGAAATGGAGGTCGTTCTGTTTGCCTGAAATACATGAACATGGCTGTGCTGTGATGGTTCTGTTCCCTCTCTGCCTGCAGCTAGAAATCGAGTTGCTCATAAGAAGGAAGGAAAAGTGACCTTTTAAAATCATTTTTTTCCCACTGAATAAATTAATCTTATTTATTCAGAAAGAGCTTAGTATTTCTTTGTAGCTGGTAATTATCTCAATATTCATGATCAGTAACAGAATACCAAGGCAGTAAAAAAACAAGCTGGAAGAGAAAATGGTTTCCACTCAAACCCCTCTCTTTATGAGTGATTTTTGTAATCTGAGATCCTGTTTTAGAGTTGTCATGAGAACATTCAGACTCTCTGTGAACATCTGCAAGCTTTTGAGCTCCACTGGGAGATCCAGGCAGCATCTGTAATTTGGCATGTTTGTAGGAGGCATGTCATTTGTTAATTTTTTTTCCTCCTCAACATTCATTCTTGTGCAATTTTTTCTCTTTTTTTTTTTTTTTTCAGGCCAGATGGAGGCAGGGAGGCCAGTGTTTGTAATAAATTTCCTGAGCAGTCAGCAGATACCAAGCAGTTCATAAAAATAACTTAAAACAAAACAATCCGTTACCCTCCTCCCTCCACCCCCAAGTCCCAAACAGGAATGGAAAAATTCTTAAGACTATATAAAGAATAGAGAAACGACCAGAGATAATTCTTGGAGTTCTTCCACATGCTTCAGAGGTTTAGTCTGCTGTATGGTGTGTTGGGAGATGGTATAACAGAAGCAAGTAGAGAAAGGGTTTGTAAATAAAAAGAAAAACAATCCCTTGACTAAGAGATGAGCATTGCCTAAAAAAGGGTATGCCTTTTTAGAGGGTGATGTCATGTTTCGTGGGTCTGTTTAGGGGCAAAACAGATTTTTCCTTAAGAATATGTGCATTTCTGAACAGAATTTCTATTAAATGCTTGGGTTAAATGTCACCATCTAAAAGCAATGGGAGTTTGTTCTGTTTGGTAGGGCTTTGGACCCACTCAGTGGTGCATTACCATTAGGTAAAACAGAGCAGGCAAATCTTCATTATTAATTATCCATGTTGATAAATGAATACAGATTATTTCTCCCTGTGTGTGGAAATGCAAAATGAACACTTGGGTCCATTTTTGTGTTGTCTCTATGCCTAATATTACCATCCTCAGAACCATTCTGGTTTTAATCACATAGTGGTTAAGTTTGTGGCTTTTTTCCTACGGCTTCAGAGGAGCCATTACTGGGTGTTTGGGAGCGTGGTGCTGCAGGGACAACAGAGCTGTTGTGGTTTCCCAACCAGTTTTAGCAGGGGACATATCTGTGTTGGAAGGTTAACAGTTTGTATCCATGTGTTCCTTATGTAATTGTGCCGAGGTTGGGGATTTTGTAACAGCACAGTTCCACTGAAATTTAAAGAATGCGCCGTGTTTTAGCTATGCAAAGAGGGAGCTGATTTAAGTACAGGAGGGGGGGGGAGTGGAAGAGAAACAAATGCCATTTCTTGACTATGGATGGGTTTCTACCACATTAGGGAAGTCTGTTGAGTGCTAGCCCAAAGTTAAGAGGGATGAGGGATGGTTGATATGAATAGAAAGGTAGAATGAGTGCTCGGGAAGGAGGAGTTGCCAAGGAGAGGAGCAGAGCTATCGTGTTAACTCTGCTGCCTGTGGAGCTTCAGCCAAAGTCACCACTTTGCAACCGTTAAGCTTGAACTGATGGCAAAGCATCCAGCTTTGTGCCTTGTGGCTGCAGTGGTTGTGGTCAGTAATGGGCTCTGAGAGTAAATTTAGTCTCAGGGCACTGTAGCTTAACTTCTGATTTCTGCTGAAGTGCTCAACGCTTGCCTTGTCTTTGCAATCAGAGATGGACTGATGGCAGGATACTTCCACTCCAGCTGCTAGTCTTTTGGACTCCTTCAAATATTTCCATTTTCCCAGGTGATAAGGTTCTTTAGAGGAACTAGTGGGCATCCTCGATAACATACTGCAATTTAAGAAGGTGAAAATACAGATCTGGTGTTTATAAATCAGTCTGTTAAAGGCTGTGGGTCTAACTGGCATGTATGTGTGTTTCAGTGATGGGCAACCCATGGCTTGGTTGCACCCACGGAAGAACTTCACTTTGTTTCCAGCCCATGAGCTGATGTTGAGGTCCAATATGTGAGTTATTTCCAGTAAAGGGCTGCACTATCCAGCGTGGTTATAGAAGATACCAGTATGAATATTGATGTGTGTTCTTAATAAACAGTGCTGCTGTTCAGATGTGCCCAAGATCCTGAACAAGCCTGTAATTTGCAGACAGCATTACACAGTCCCAAACGTTTAGTAAGGAGAGATTAATGCTTGTTCTGATATGCTTTGGGGTCTCTGAATTCCAGAATTAAATATTACTGTCCAGTTAAAGTCAAGAAACGAGGGATTTGGTCCTGGAAAATGCACACGGAGTTGAAATGTCTTCCTTTATGTCCAGTTTTAATATTTATTACTTGCTGTTGCTAAACATGCTAAATATTTTTAAAGTTGCCAGACTATTGATAGCCAAGTTCCCTATGTTCATTGCAGAGAAATTTTGAAAATAGCTGGAAAACTGGCATGGATTTTAAGGTGAGTGAATGCTGTTGTCTTTTGTGAGTGGCAAGTAGTGAAACAGAGTTGTTTTGCTGAGCAAATCAAAAACATAAACCCAAGAAAGCATGTTATTGTTTGAGCTAGATATTAAGTTTCAAATCAACTGCTTTTGAAATCCTGAGTCTTTAACTCAGTCTGACTTCTGCTTTCACAAGGGTGTTAAGATGGTGATAGTGTCAGACTGTGAGAAGCCCAGGGAAATCCCATACTCCAATATAAGCAGACAACAATAATGTTTCTGGTAGGAATTGTGAGGTCAACAAAAGGCCCATGGAAAATAAACTGGATTTTTTTTTTTGCGGGTAGAGTGGAAACAGATGGTAGCAGCAGCAAGTTAACAAGGAGTGAGATTTGGAACAAAATAAACTGGTTTATCTTTCCATTTATAATCAAGTAGTTAACATTAAAACCAGTGACTGTCTTAGGCAGACAGCACGAATCTATTTGAGCCATTCCCTGAAGGTGAACCTTGTCGATGGGAGGATTTGCACAAGCTTGCCAGGGGTGTCTCAGATTTTCCCCCTTGTTCACTACAATCTATCAAAGCTTTGCCACGTGTGGGTTTTTGAGACTGCCTGGGTTTTGTGGGGGAGGAGCGTAACATCTGTCAATATGAAGCAAAACATACTCAGCAGAGTGAAATCGCATCCTTTGTCAGCTGAATTGCACGTTAACCACAGCTGCATCCATCCCAGATGTATGGTAAGGCAGGAATCAATCTGGAATCAATCAGGGATCAATGCTGATATCACTGCTGCTTTAGTACCACTGGGTTACAACAAGCTTGCACGCGGAATAAATTCAAAGTTGTGACAGAGATGCAGAAAAAAGTCTTCACGGTGTGGAAATGGAAATAAAATGAAAATACTGTGTGGCATTATTTAAAAAGAAAGTATTTGTTCTTTCCAATTGAGAGAGGCACAGCTGTTAATATTCTCTTTATTTGCCAACATACATGGCTCGCAGCGCTGTGTCTAAGTTGTGACAGGCGAGGCTGTTGTAAAGCAAGGTACTTTGCATAATTAGTATGAAGACATGTGAACAGATGAGCACTAATTCTTTGAAGTTAATGATTGTCAATTATCTTCCCCCTTTTCTTTGGATATAGTCCAAGACTAGCAGAATATCAACTACCTCAACGTATAGGTTCTTAATTGGCCCGAGCACGCTTTATTGCCAGCTGCCACCCCAGAAGGGTGGCTTTGCCTTCTGACCTGCTTTCATCAGCAGTCAGATCAGCTTGCTGATGTTTGAAAGCGTTATTTTGGTAATTCCTGGGTTAGGGTTTGTTGGGATCTGTAAGCTGATCTGACTTGACACATGGCTTTGAGATTGTTAGTGCAGATAGAAAGGCAGTGAGAAGGGTGAGACATCCCCTTGGGGGCTCTTATACTGGCTTAAGGAGATGTAGAAATAACACATTCTGTTCAAAACCACAAAAAAAATCCTCCCTTCACCTACTACAACTCTTTATCCATTTCTAAAGCAGCCTGGATGGTTGTGGTTCTCATTGGATATGGTTGGAACAGACGTAGTTTGGGTCTGAGGGTTCCCTTGGAAAGGCTTTTTGTAAATGTTTTGGGGTTTTTTTTTTTGAGCACACCTAATGCTGATTTTTCAGCATCAAGATAATGTAAAATTGAGTTGTGGGTACGTGTGTAGGTGGATCCAGTGCCACATCTTCCAGGAAAGCATCCTGAAGCCCGGAGGGTTGTGCCAGAGTCATTCTTCGTCGCTTCTGTTTGAAATTGTGTTACTGTGGTAAAATGAAAAGGAGTAAAAAGTCAGTACCCTTGCTTTGGAGGCGGGAAGACACATGGAATTTCGTTCCCAGGACAGTTTCTTTGTTTTTGTCAGATGACTGTTTAATGTGAAATGCAAGAAAATGCCATTTCTTTCCCCTCTGACTTTATACACAGTTTAGCCTGTATTGTTTAAAAGTGTGTAGCAAGAATTCTAATTATTCTCTTCAGTATTTCTGAATAATGTCTTTCTTCAGACACAGAAGTCTTCTGTTTTTTAATGTCAGCCTTTGAATATAATGATTTATACACACTTGAAATGATGTTGAAAATATTTCTGTGAGGAAGCTTCTTTTATAGAAACCACTTTAAATGAGGCAAGGAAAAATATTCTGCTGAAAGCTGTTAATATTAAGATTGAAATAAACATCTTCATGGTCATACATCTCATTACTAAATAACGAAGACAGAATTTGCTCTGTGCTTTTTCCTTTTATGTCAGGACTGTCAGGAAACATAGCACTGACATTCAACTTTGCTTGGCTGGAATTTCTTAGCAGATTAATCTGAGGATTTTATATATTTTAAGGGGTGCACCAAAGCAGTATCTGTGAAAGATACTGAAAGGGATTCTAGGAGAGTAAAATTCCTTAACCTTAAATCAAAATTTGAGGGGGAAAAAATACCCAGCCCAGAACAAAGATTCAATAACTCACCTTGTATCATATAGTAATATTTTTTTAATCAATGGGAGTATCTTCCCCCATGAGTTGCTTACAAGGAATTTCCATACTTGTTCTTTGTCAAAAACCGTTCCTTTCTTTTTAAAGTGGTCACTATAGGGGAAAAAAATGGTAGTAAACTCCAGGTATGTATTCATGCCGTGTTTATAATGCATAAGAGGTTTTAAAAATGTTTTATGATCTAGACAAACCTGTCGTTGGCTGGAGAATTGCTTAAATTTGCCTTGAGAGCAGAAGCTGGACACTACTTGTAGAGGGATTTTTGCATCTTGTTTTCGAGAGGAGTTTATTGAAAAATTCACCTCTTGTGCCTTCAGTTTGGAAGCATTCCTGATAGTTTTTTTCTGATGACAGCTTCTTTTCCCACTCTGAGCAGAAGCAAGAAGATGCATCCTCTGATACAGTGAATGTTTTAATAAAAGTCAATCTGGAAACTGTTTCTTATGTGACTGCAGAAGCCTTTGGGCATTCCTTCTCACAGTCCTTTCAATCTGTCCTTCAGGTAGGGTGAGGAAGCAGGGGTTACTCTTAAAAAGTCAGCTCTTTTGAGAAGTATTTTTGGTTTTATGTGTGCTTTGTCCATAAAGTTGCTTCCATTTTCTAATGTTCTACAGAGGCTCTAGCAATTGTACTTGCCTGCAGCTGGTCCTTAAATAACTTTAGGCTTGTTTGCGTGCTACCAAATGAAGTCAAATTGGTTTGTGCCCATGGTGAAGAGTCTAGCAATTTTTTCTACTGTTGATTTTGTGATGTGGAAGGTATGAAAATACAAGCACTGTAAAGCTTGCCATAATGGATCATCTCTCACCTGGCTGGTCTGGGGTCCAGTGTAGTGATGCAACAGCAATCTTCCAGAATAGGATACAAAACCTTAACTCTGGATAGCTGTGAGATTCAGTTTCAGGTTGGATGTTAAAGAACAAATAACTAGAAGTTGCTGAAACGTGCAGCATAAAGTTCAGTGTTTCTTTCATGGACTTCATAACATCACCTACATGGGCAACAACATCTGATAGTGCCTGATTAAGTGTCTTTTTGCTGTCATCAGTGGCTTTAATTTCTGTTTCTGTATCTAAGGCTGGATCAAAATATCTATTCATCCACACAGTGGACTCTACAGTACAGCATATAATATGAATTGGGAAGCTTCAAGTAATAGAATAATTGAGGGATTTATAACTCAAGCAGGCAACCTAAAATTGGGAGAAAATAGAACTGGAGTGGTTGGCACTGGTGCTGTATTTTCTATGAAAGTTTCTTCAAATGTGGTCTGTCTTTTAATGTGGATGTTCACATTGTACTTGGATTAGCTGTAGTGTAAACCTTTCGTGTTCATTCTGTCTTTCAGGGAAAGTAGAGCATGATAATTGTAGTATTACTGGAAAGATCAATTCGTTTTTTACTCGGCTTAAGTAACTATGAAAATAGGAATTCTTGTTTATTTGAGCAGATCATACATTTAGCTCCGTCACAGTGTTGCTGTAAGAGACATTTGTTTCCTAGAGCTGAACAGCTCATAGTTGTATAAACAAGACTACAAACAAGGAAACACATTCAGTAAGATCACCAGTGAAATTTCTTGCCTTCTATGTAGATGAAAGTAAGATCACAAAGTGTTGCCTGGAAGCACAGATTATGTGTGGCTATTGAATCTTTTAGCCTGGCCTAAAGATGCATGTTGGACAACTAAATTTATAGTTAATATAATAGTTCATTTTGATTATGCAAATCTTGGCAAGACTTGGTATTGTTTTCGTTTCTTTTTAACGTAGATTATCAACGATTATAATTGAGGCTTATAATTTTCCCTAACTGTTCATTTTAGAAAAAAATTGTGTTTTTAATACAGAAGCCATGAGGAAGGTAATGTGCATCTTACAAAGATGATCTGGGTATTTCTTTGGGTATAGAGGGGAAAAAGTTCCTGCTTTTATCGTTTGCATTAAGTATTATTCATTTAGGTTTGTTCTGAGCTGTGGTTTACCTCCTGACTGGAAACCCACCAGTATAAGTTTAGTTTATTTTTAATTTTATTTTCAATTTTTTAATTCAGTTTATTTTTAATTTGTCTTGCAGAAAAAACACCTTTTTTAGAAAGTGTTGCTCTTCTGGAGTTCAGCTTTTGTTATGTTAACTGAGTGCTGGCTCTGCATTTTTGCATTATGGACTAAATAGAATTCTAGAGGGCAATGCCAGATGCAAGGAAGAACTGTAGCACCTGAAGCTTACATTATCGGAGATGATCTGATCAGGAGTTGTCTGTGTTGGAGTGCTCACTGAAATTGCTTTCTCTTTCTGTCTGAAAGAGTTCTCTATGCCTCCCCCTCTTCTCCCTTACGTGAATATCATGCTCTTTGCTTTGATCTTGCAAGAGCTCTAGGATGTGTCTGTGTTATGTAGAAGCAGTCTGATGCTGCTGGAGTTCCTGAAACTCATCTTTTGCAAACTCCTCTGCCCCTTGTTGCTTTGCCTTCTGCTTCTCTGGTAGAGAAAGGAGTGTTTCTGGCTTGGTGATACGAAACTCGAAGGGAAGTTTTTGCTAGAGGTTAGAGATTAACAGGGCTTGGTTAGAAGGGATAGTTATGAGTTCTAATTGCTTGGGGCTGTGTACTTATAGTTGACAGAAATAAATAATCTAGTGGTTGTTTGGTATGAGATCTAAATGAATTTCAAACAACAGATACCTGAGTTGAGCTGTGCCTACTTAGTTTATATAATAAAGAAATAAAGCTTGGTCAACTCTTTAGCCTACCAAATTTGATCACTTCAAAACACTGACCTTAAGGATGAATTCTTTTTCTTTTGCAGCTGCAGCCGCCTTCGAAACATTCAGAGTATCCTGACACAGAGCAGCAAATCTCAGCCTGATGGAATCCTTTGCATCTTAGGTTAGTTTTACTTCTCCCCTCCCCTTTTTATTCTCACTGTACCATGTGGTGAAGATATCATGAGTTTCAGAAAGGTGAAGATCTCTCTTCTGCCCCAAAGCCCCAGCCCTGTTTCTCAGGGCTATCTGATTGTTCCACTCTTTTCGCCCTAAATAAATCTTGGGTGTTTTTACTGATTTCAGGCAAATTTGCTACAACAGTAATAATGATACCAAAATTCTTCCAAGCCTTAGGAAAATTAAGTGGCTGGAGAGAAGAGAGAATCTTTGTTAATGTCCAAATTGAAGGAAAGGCAGGGAGAATTTAATCCATCTCTATTTGGAGTAACCATCCAGGTGTGTGCTTTCTAACTGGTGGTTGGCATAAAAGCTCATGGCTGAAGGCACTTGTGTTATATCTGGTTCCCCCAAGGAGGTGGGGAAGTGGAAGGGATTAGAAAGTGCTGAGGTTAGGGGAGTGGAGAAGAGCAGAGGAGGACCGAGGTGAGAGATCATGATATGGCAGAGCTAGGGAGGGTGGTGGTTGAGAACAGGCTTGGCTTATAAGAGATGCTGGAAGGGGGGGAAATAATAACATCAATAAAGCCTGAATTTAGGGGGAGGGAGGTCGTGCCTCAGGAGAAGTAATTCAAAATGCATTTAAAGAGTCGCATGAGAAACCCAGGAAGCAGTTATGAGTTAAATAATGGCACATAAACAGCATGTGGTTTCAGTGCTTTATTTCTGAGTTAAAAGAAAAGGGTGACACGAAATAAAGCTGCATGTGCAAATATGCCATAGGAAAGCAAGAGGTTTTTTGTACTGCTTTAATATAATTTCTGTATGTAGCATTGTTAAGAAACAAGAGTCTCCTGTCTCCTCTTAATCAGCATCAAGATATTAAAGGAAAAATTCAGGTATGATAACTGAAATTCCTTAGAGAATAGGACTAAGGAGTGATTGTTTAAGTAATGTATTTAAGTTAGAGATGGAGAAATCAAATGTAGTCCTGAAGAAGCTGTGTGTAGTAATGGGTTTGCATTAGGAAATGATACAACAGCCTTGGTTTGTTTGAGTTTTTTTTAACAATGTAGCAAGAAAACTTGAAGATGCTCATTTACCAAACCACAAAAATACTGTGAATGTGTGTAACCTAGTTCTCTTTTGGTTGATGCTAACTGTATAACACAACTCTTCCTATCCCACATTCTCTAGCATAAGAGTTAAATAGTCCTTGGCTAGGTAGTAACTTTACAACTAGAAGGTCTGTAAGGTCACACTGTGTCAACCTTCCAAAGAAACTTAAGCATACAGGATGAAATACTTAGGGTTTTTTGCCTTTGCTAGTCTAATTTCATAAAATATGTCAAGTTGTGCCATCTCACCATCGTCACTGTGATATTTATTGCCTATTGTTAACTCTGGAGCTGCAGAAAGTCCCAAGCAAAGAACAGTCACTCAAAACATTGTGCAGCTTTAGGGAGAACTTTCCAGGCAAAAGGAGTTGCTTTGTGTAATCCTCCATGCAATGTGGAGGATTTAAGTCCATGCATAAGACCATACCTCTTAATAAATAAGCATTTCTGTTCTGGAAATATAGGAGATGTGTTTTGTTGTCAGATTTGTGCTTTGCCCTAATCTCTTCCAGCCCCCACAATGGGCCTGTTGTTGCCTAATCTGACCTGTGTGATGCAGCCTGCTGAATTTCTCGCATAACTTCTGATTAAGCAGGCATGTCAGACTTTTATAAATGCATTAAATCTGTCTTTGGATACAAGGTTCAGATGACAAAAAATATGTAGTCTTGCATTTTAAATCCTGTGGGCTTGTACAGAAAGGAAATACTCGTTTATTTTATATTATATTTTACTTGGCTGTCTCTGATGACCTACAGTTAATGCATTTCCCTCCTCCCAGCTTTAATTTTACATACTGGGCTGTGAGGTAAAAGCAATATGAGCTTTCACAGCTTCATTTCAAGCAGATTAATATTTATACTGAAATTAAAAACAGTATTGTGAGGTTCCAAAGAGAGGTTGACAGCTGACCAATTATTGATACAATTGTTTAGGTGTAGTTACAGCTGAATCTTTAAAAGAATCCTCTCATCTTGTTTTAAAGTGATTGCATGGTAGCATTCCTGCATTCTTTGCCAGGGAGAAAAGATATCACAAGTGGCAGGGAAAAGGAATTGGTATGTTGGCATGTCAGACCTCTTTAAAAGCTGTGATAAACTGGAGTGTGTTGCTGTTAAAGCTGCTAAAAAACCAGTGTATTGGGCTACTTCAGTTATATTCTAAACCATTGGTTTTTTTAACAGTGGTGTTTCTTGCATCTTACCTTTCAGCAGAGACTTTCAGCTGATGGTGAAGTCGATCTGATTTCTAGGATGTGTGTTTAGTTGCAGCAGGATATGTCTATAAATCTGACTAGTTGTAGCTGTTCTGATTGATCAAACAGTTTCACAGTTCATCATAGCTAAGGTGAATTTTTTACGAATCTTGATATTTACTTTTTATTCTCCCTAAAGAGGGTAGGAGTCCTGGAGAGGCAGTGCCATTAAATCTTTAAGTTTAGTTTGTCTTGGTTCCTCTCATGTATTACTACTTTTTTAGATCTTTTTTTTTTCTCTCCATTATATCCATCCTACACAGAGCTCTTGCTCTTAGCATGTGAGAGAAACCTCACCAGCGTTTACGACCTTGCACTGACTGTTCATCCTGTTCCCTTTCCAAATGACTATTTTGATAATTATTGTGCCACTTCTATTAGATGGCAGTTCCACAACTGCATGTTCTTTTTGGGTGAATGTCTAAAGATGACCTGTCCATTCTCTCCAGCCTCATGTTCCTGCTATATCCCTGGTGTCCCTAGAGCTCACCTGGCTGTTCAGTGTGTTGCAGAACAACTGTTTTCTGTTCTGATACTCCAGGATGTGTCAGAAGTGCATGGCTGGGACAAAAAGCAGGACTGTTCTTACCTGCAGGCTATGTTCATATCAGCTTAACAACTGTGAAATCACAGGGGTCATCTTCAGATGGTTTTTAAGGTCCCTTCCAACCCAAACCATTCAATGATTCTATGTGAGAGGTAGTTGAGCTGAATACTTCTGGCTGTGCAAAAGGAGAGTCTCAGCCTGCCCCTACACTGTTCCACTTTCCTTTCCCTTTCTTCTCTTTCCTCCCCACATGCCACAAAGATGCTCCAAGGGCTGGAGCAGCTCTGCTCTGGGGACAGGCTGAGAGAATTGGGGGTGTTCAGCCTGGAGAAGAGAAGGCTCCAGGGAGACCTTAGAGCACCTTCCAGTGCCTGAAGGGGCTCCAGGAAAGCTGGAGAGGGACTGGTGCCAAGGGCAGGGAGTGATGGGATGAGGGGGAACGGGTTCCAAGTGCCAGAGGGGAGATGGAGATGGGATGTGAGGGAGAAATTGTTTGGTGTGAGGGTGGTGAGAGCCTGGCCCAGGGTGCCCAGAGAAGCTGTGGCTGCCCCTGCCTGGCAGTGTTGAAGGCCAGGTTGGCTGGGGCTTGGAGCCACCTGGTGTGGTGGGAGGTGTCCCTGCCCATGGCAGGGGGTGGCACTGGGTGAGCTTTAAGGTCCCTTCCAACCCAAACCAGTCTATGCATTTTGCATCAGTGTTGGTGGTTGGTTGTTATCTTGCAAGTGCTTCATCTTACGGAGCAGATTTTTTCCCCCATCTTTGGCCAGTTGAGTTTTCAGGTGATTTAGCAAACTGAATCAGCTCACTGAGAGGTCAGATGAGCACTGGCTGCAGGAGAAGGAGCAGGAATGGCTCCTCTGGCAGCAGTGAGCTGTTAGACTGAGTCATTGTCTAACTACACCCTTGTGATGAGTTGGGGGCAGGCTGGGAGTTACTAAACTCAGCTGGAGACAGACGTGGGGGTTTCCTAATTAATATCTTCCCCATTGTTCTGTTGAGGGCTCCTGGTAGCTTGCTGGAGGTATCTCATCTTCCTCATTGTTTCAGTTCCTGTTTATTTTCCGCTGACTATATCTGTTCATTTAACTCCATATGCTTCTGTAGAACAGGACTAAAGCCTCACTATGAAAGCTTCTATCTGTACTGGATACATAAAACCCCCAAAAAACAAATCACAAAACCCAAGTATTCTGCAGTTGATGGTTTTATGGTAAGCTAAGCATGCTGGTTCTGCAAGCAATAAATTCACCCATGTGCTCTAAGAGTTGAGCTTATCAGCTGCCCCCCTTGTTAACATCATCTTTTTGTCTTCTCTTTTCCTCCTTCTGTCATTAACTGAAAAAACAGGGGTTGGTGTTTAGCTTTGAAGACCTTTTATGCTTCGAGCCTGAAGAGCTGATAGAGCCAGATAAAACCTCAAACTCTTCAAGTGATGGCAACATCTTAACTTTGGTTTTATGTGGACAGTTTGTCATTTTTCTTCTGATCTTCCAGGCTTTTCAATAATCTGTTCATTTTCTGCTTCACTGCCTGTCACTTACTCTGTTAGCCTGAGCACACTGCGTCGGCTGTTCAGGCTTTGGAGATCCCAGTGATGAGCCTGATAAGAAAAGCTGTGAATGCCATGGCCTCCTTCATTCGTGCCGGTTGAGGGTGCCTTGTTAGATTAACATTTGATATGATGGGTGATGTGATGTTTGCTTCTGAAATGCAAGTATTGCTGCTTGCAGAACAACTCATGTAGCAGCATGCTGCCACTGGAAGGAACTATCCTGACTCTTGTTTTGTGCCAGATTATTGCTCAGCTGGTTGCCTTCCAGAGTTGCCACAGTTAGGCGAGTAATCGGTGAAGCAGATTATCTTCAGGACATTGTGTGTGCTGGCTGTCTAAGGCTATAGCTGATTTCAAGGAGGTTGATTACCTTTGAACAGAGTCCCCTCGAACAATGGGATGGTTGCTTCCTGGAAGAACAGAGGCTCCACACTTGATTGTAATTAAAATCCCACCTAAAGACAGGGGTTTGGCATCGGTATTGGTGTGTTGTGTCCCATGGAATTCTAGATTACATTGTTACACCTGCTTTCATGGAGCTGGAAATGTAAATAAAATAAAGACATGGTGTCTTCTCCCTCTCTTCCTTCTTTTGCACCCACTCTCTGAGTTCCCAGATGCAGGGCAGTCTGGTTATGCAGAGAATTATTGGCACAGTAGAGATGGAACATTGCAGCAGGGATGAAAAATGAGTGAGTGGGTCCGAGTGCTCTTTAGCTGAGTCTTACCAATGCCATGACCCGAGTTATGGTTTGACCACTGAGGATCTCAATGCTCCCTTTGCCAAGGGATGCCTGCTGATACACAGAACCATGACTCATTTTAGGAAGAAGATGCTCTGAGGATGTGTATATCACAGAATCACAGAATCGCAGAATTCTAGGGTTGGAAGGGACCTCGAAGGATCATCTAGTCCAACCCCGCTGCCGGAGCAGGTTCAATTCATTCCATATTCATTCCATATGAATTCCATTCATTCCATATGAATGGAAGATCAATGCTAGGAGCTAAATAGTAGAGGAATGAGGATTCAAAGATTGTGGCAGGAAAGATTTTTGAGGGCTGGGGAAGCTGGGGCAGATGCGGTGCAGCTTTCCCCTTCCCCAGCACAGTTCAAGGACTGCATCACTGTCGTGTGTTATTGGTGCTGGGAACAGTGAAGCCATGAATGAGGAGCAGTGCTGCAGAAGTTTGTAGCTTCAGCACAATTAGAAGCAATTGAATTTGTCGCCTACACCAAATATCTGATACCTTGGAATATATGTGAGATATCCAAATGCCAGTTACTAAACAAGCAAGGGATTTTCTTAAGATGAGGGATTCAGCAGCTGGATGCAGACACAGCATCTGGATGGCACTTTAAATGTGAAGCACTTTAAAAATAAAAAGCAATATAATTAGGAGAGCCAAGGGTTTGTTCCAATTTCTGGTACATTTGGGTGACTTTTGAGTAGTTTGGTTTCTGATGCAAGTCCTGAAACCCAGACATCCAGGCTGTGTCGTTGCATTATCAGTGTTGGGATGTCTCCTTTGGACAGTGGTAACAAATCTTCATTTGCTGGCAACCCTCCAGCTGTATCCTAATATAACTGGGTAGGAAAACTTGACGTTAGTGTTCATGAGAAGTTTTGTGGCGGTTGAGGCTGTTGACCTCTGTTCAAACTGTGGATATCAAGGATGTTGCTTCATGCATTGATTTATTGTGGTAGAATTAGGAATTATGACTGTGACTGTCTTCCTCAGAGATGAAAATACTTCTGAAATCTGTGACCCGTTTCCTTTTGTCTTTTTATTTCTCTTCCTCCTATCTCTTCATGCTCCAGATCTTCAATTGCTTTCATTTTATTTTCCCAGTGACCAGAAAAGGTTTTCCTTGGAAGCTGTTCGTGTGCCATATGTTTTGTTAGAATATCTTTTCATGCTTTGTTAGAAGTCCGTGCTGGCTTTCTGGTGACTCAGGGCTTGTGCTGTAATACTGATAAGATAATGTTTAATCATGTATTCTAAAGCAGGAGATTTGGGTCACAGGATTAGTTTGTTAGGAAGCTTCAATCAAGAACGTATTAATTAGAACAGTGCATACAGGCAGATGTTTAAGTTTTAATTGCTAGCTAAAATTGAACTTTTGTTGATGGAGAGCACTGCAGAAAACTGGACTTTCTTCATATTTTTTTTAAGCAATGCCTGTGGCTTTAGGTCAAGAGTGAGATGTCAGCATGTGGCAATGAATGTGCAAAAACTCTTTTTCCCCTCCCCTGTTTTCCCAGTGTGTTCAATGGGTGTAAGTGCCCACTGTCTGTGTGAGGGAGTTGAGTTAATATTCCTGTTTTAAAGCATTTTTATTAAGGAAATAGACTGTCAGTGACCTACAATGTCAGGACACATAACACTTCACATGTGGTTTTGGTTTTGCAGGAATAGACAGCCGATACAACGAAGGTTGCAGGGAACTGGCAAACTATCTGCTTTTTGGCTTGTACAACCAGAATAACGATGACTTTGAAAGAACTGGGTTTCCTGAAGAAGTTCTTGATGGTGAGTCACATACTTGGTGTTTTTCACCTAGTCTTCAGTCTTTCTGGAGGGAGGGTGAGCAGAATAAAGGGTATTCCTCAAAAAAAAGTCTGTAAATATCTAATTGTGTATATACACCTGAAAAATGGTTCTTAAAAACACGTCCCCCCTCCATAAATTCCCTCAAATGTTCTAAACCTAAACAAATACAGCCCATGATGAGAAGTCCTAGTTCAATCATGGTGGCTATGTGCATGTGTTATCAGTTACTGTGTGATCACACCTCCAGAGCTCTATAACTGAGCTCTTTGTAACTTCAACATATTAACTCACTTTTGTGATGTTTGAGAGGGAGCTGGTCACCATGATCATAGATTATTATCCCCTTCTTTGCATGAAACGTTGAATATCTGCCCCTGTAGAGGTTGTAGAGGTTTTAGTGCTTGTTTTTAGTTGGAGCAACCTCCTGATGTAATATCGGGCAAGAGCACCTCTAGTTTACATTTTGTAAGTGTTCTGTAAGGACTCACTGCTGACACTCTTGGCTGTTCTAAGGACTGGCTGATGCAAGTTCTGTGCAAGACTTCAGAATAAACCCACAATTGTTCTGAACAGTAAGAAGTGCTATTGCACTGCATGTGGCTGCCAACTGGTTATTTTAAAGCAGGGAATGCTTGTATATTCAAATAGTTAAATGGTTTTCTTAAATGAGGTAGATTATAGCAAAAATGGTTTTATGTTCAGTTTCTGTGGGGGTTTTTTTTGTGCCCATAAAATTGTGCATGGAATCTTGATGCTGGAATAATATTTGTTCTGCTTGTTGCAGATATAATCATATTAATAAAACCTGACAGTGTCCATCTGTATTGCAACCCTGTGAATTATAATCATCTTTTGCCATACGTGGCATACTGGAGGAACTTGCATTTTCACTGTCTAACTGAAAATGAGGTAAGGGCAAAATGGATGCAGATGAGAATTCCTAATGAACTTGCTAACAAACTGATATTTAAAGTGGAACTTCCTTTTTTAACATTCCTTCTAGAAATCTCTCTTCTTTTTCACACTCAGCAGGGGACTGATCTGCTTATATGGGTATTAATCATTGTGCTAACGTGTGCAAGAAGAATATGTTTTAATACTTTGTTGGAGCATGAAGACATCTCCCACTAATTACTATTGCTTTGACATGAGTCAATGATTTTTTAATGAGGAAAAACATGTGGGTTGTGAGAAGTGCAGAATCTGAGTCAAGTATTATAGCCAACACTGAGATTTCCAAGGATAGCCTGATTTGCTACCAAAGCAGTGTTTTAATGCATTCTTTGCCAATAGTTTTAGAATATTAGAAAAGATTGGCTTAGTAAACCATTTAAAATAAATAAATTTTATTATGTATTTTGATTTTAACTTTCAACTCTTCCTCTCAAGAGCTATTGATCTCAGCAAGGAAAAAAGCAGAGTTTTGTCACACTCTCTCATAGGGCTGTAGTTACTGGGTGGGAGTTTCCTCTTGCATTTAAAAGGCAAGGTATTATTAAAAAAAAAAGCTATTTTTATCACAGTGTAGTATCGTTAGAGGAGTAAAAAACAAAACCACTGTTTGTCTGGGTGTAGAATAAGAGCCTTTTTATTCCAGTTGAGACTGGAAATGTTTTTTCCTAAATGCCATCATGGCAAGATTCCCCCCTGTTCAGTTCTGTGTAGTTCTAGGTGAGGATTATACTGATATTTGAAGGGGGTGGGTTAGGAACCTGTGATGCCAGGGTGTGAAGCTGGTGAAAGAATGAATGGGGAGATCGGGGAGAGAAATCTTTTGTTCCCTGGAGTTTGCAGCTTGAAAATGATGGGGCTTACGATTGATTGTGTCGTTATGTGGCTGTTAGTTTAGATCACAGAATTATGAAATAATTCAGGCTAGAAAGGAGCTGTGGAGATCCTCTTGTCCAACCTCCTGCTTGAGGCAGAGTTAGCGATGAGATCAGATCAGGTTACTCGAGTTTTTTTGCAGTTGGATGTTGAAAGCATCCAAGGATGATGACTGCAGAACTTCTCTTGGCTCTCAGCTCCCTTACCTGACTGTCCTCATAGTGAAAAACTGTTTTCTTTTATCCAGTCTGAGACTCTTTTGTTTGAAATCATGCCCTTTGTCATGCATCCTGCCACTGCAGACCACTGTGAAGAGCCTGGCTTCACCATCTCAATAATGAGCCTGGGTGTCTCCTTGTAGGACAAATGCTCTGACCTACTGATCATCATGCTGGCCCTCTCCTGAATTTGCTCCAGTTTCTCAATGTCTGTCTTATACATGGGTCCCAAAACTTGGATGTCATGTTCTAGGTACAGTCCCATCAGTGTTGCATAGAGGAGAATTACTTAGGAAGTAACCAGCTGAGTTACAGGTTAAAGCATGCCATAGCAAAATCTAAAACCTGGCTTCATAAGGTTTTTCTGTGTAAAACACATTTTGGAAATGACTGGAATAGTTCTTAACACACTGTTGCTGGCACAACTGCAGTCTCAGCTATGGAATTTTAAGCTGCATCTGCTTATGGGCTTTTACATGATTTATCATGGTAAGTAGTAATGTTCATCACACTACTGCCTTGAAATAATGGTGTAGCTAGGAAGGTAAACCATATGCCTTGTTATCTGTGGAATTGAATGGGTAAGCTTGATTTCTGAAGTTGAAAATCCAGGGTTTACTTTGTTGCTCTTTCACGGGAATGAGCTGAGCAGTGCACTTCCAGTCACATTTCTAATGTATAAGAACTGCCAGTTTCCTAGATTACATCTGAGACAGAAGCCAAAAAACGTTGCTGTGTCAGGCTTTAAGTGCATCCTGTTTACAGGAGAATTGCCTGGAGTGGCTTTTAAATATGTTTCTTTTTTTTTCGGTGATAGGCTTTTGCTTACTTTTATAAAAATGAAGCCAGAAGAGTTCAAGAGCTTTAGAAATAAAGCAAGCAATGCTGTACCTGGCTCTGTGCAGCTCTTGATGAATCTGGCAAAACCCATTCCTTCTCCTTTCTTCCTTCCTACTTGCCTTTAAGTAGACCATAGGAATTTAAGCGAGTACCCTAGTTATTGGAAGAAAAACCATATTATTAAAGAATGCCCACGTTCAAAATGGTTCAAAAAAGCTTTCTGGGTGTCATGACTACCGTTCATGGAACGGGCTGTATTTATACCTACAATAGCAGACAGAGAGCAAGCCTTCAGCACCCTGCCAAAACCCAAGATCTTATTCCAATGGCATTTGAAGTTTTGAGAAACTGGCGGTTGTTTGGGGCTTGGCTTTGAACTGAAACTTTGATCTGGCTTCCTGGGATTGAAGAAAGAACACATCATGGAGGAACTTGGGCTGCACTTGAAATTCGGGCTTGTCTTAAAAGAATTCATTCTTAAAATAAATTTGTTCTATGTTCCCTGGAGCTCACAAGAACGATATACAAAAAGTTCATAATCGTGTAATTTACCTTGATATGAAGTTCAGAGCACTGTATGTTTAAAAAAAAAAAAAAGAAGGTAGACAAAACACCACTGCCTTCTGATCTTGCTCCAGAAAGCAAGTGACTCTTGAAGTACCCAGCAGTGCAAGCCTGTTGGCTTTAGACTTGCTTCTAAGCTGTGCCTTTTCAGAGAAAAATCAGAGAGCACTTTTAGTTTTCTGTCCTGTTATAAAAGTGATTTTTGTGTGATTTCTCTTCAGTCAAACTTTTATGCCTCCCTGACCCATAAGTATGATATTTGTTCTTCACTCCTGCTCTTCGGTCTACTGAGGTCTTCAGATGACTTCAGCCCTCTACTGATGTGAAACAGCAAGATAGTGTTGCATGGTGGTGTCTCCTTTTCCTACCTATTCCTTCCCTTGGACAACGTTTGGGTCTCATTGCTTGTTCTGTGACCTGAGGTGTACCTTGTCACTTGTCCTTCCCCATTTAGTGTTGTTTCAGATGATAATATTTTATTGTCTTTCCTCAGTGGCAAGTTTTTTATCACACATCAGTTGCTATTCTCAAAGTATTTTTTATTGTTTAAAAATTGTCCAGAATGCAGTCGATGATGTCGAAATATTTCACTGAAAGCTGAAAATAAGGTTAAATGAAGGCATAAATATATACCTTATTAAAAACCTTGCTTTGAAGTTTGATTTTAAAGAACAATTTCCATTGCCTTGCGTACGTCCCTACCATGATGGAGTTTCCAAAATATAGAGACTAAAAATGTCCTGTAGCTTCTGGGAGCTGCAGATAATTTCATGTAATCCACCAAAACTTTTGCTGTGGAGTTAAAACAGCACAATACATATTCTCTTTTTTGCAAAACTAGCAGTTAGGTGTGCCTAATCAAACTTTATTTTAAATGGCTTCTTTCAGTATGAAGATGAAGAAGCTGCAGAGGAATTCAAGATTTCCAGCTTCGTAGACATGGTTCGAGACTGCAGCCGCATTGGTATTCCATACAGCTGCCAAGGTAGGTTGGCTTATTTTCTGCTTGTAGTGTTTTGCAGCATTGTTGTGCAGTTCAGGGAATGAAGATTTCCTTGCCTTTGGTAAGAAATAAGGATTAATATATCAATAGTTTCCTTTCAGGCTCTTTTTTACTTGAGTTGGGTTTCTTTCTGTAAAATGTAAGCCCTTAGACTTCATCTGAAGAGTGAATGCTCCTAGTGTGAGGCAAAGGAATCATTTGCATTCAGAGAAGTGTGTTCTGCTGCTACAGAGGTTCTCTGTTCAGATGGGAGCTCCAGATAAATACTTCTTTATGTAAGGAAAGAATAAACATTTCGTTATGCAAGTTTCCTTTTTTAGCACTGAAGAAATGGGACTGCATGACTTCCTGTTATGATCTGTAGCCAGCCTTGCAGCCTGAGCAGTGTAATCTCACATTGTTTGGTGAAGTGTGCTTTACAGTATCCCCAACAGTGATTAATGCAAGAGCAATGCAGTGTGTGTGTATTTCTCTGTACAGCATGAGTGTGTGGGCTTTTTGGTCCGTAGTACAAGTAGGTGAGTGGCAAACCAAACAAAAAAAAAGAAAATTGCTTTCTGTTTTTGAACCATGTAAGTTCAAACCAAGCTAATTTTGGGTTTTGGGGTTTTTTTTATTCCTAATTCTTCATTGCTTGTCCTGAGGAAAGGATGATATGCTCTGACTGCCTGAAAAATCATGAATGGGTCAGGGCGTGGTGGTTCGTTGTTAGGAAGTATCTACAGGAGGTGTGTAGCTTAAGGATGATAATCACTCTTCACTCCAGATGGCTTACAGCTTCACTGCTAAGTACCAGGCTGAATAGTTTTCCTCTACCCTGACTTAGAATTCTGATTAGCATGGAGGTGATGTTGACAGTATTTGACTTAAGGCCAAATATTTAAAGCAATTGGAGTAAGCAAAGCTCCCCATTCAGTATTTTGAATGTTAATGGGCATGGTTTTGCTAATGGTCTTGGAATGAAATTTGCAAGGAGACATAATATCTGTTACTGGAGTAATGGCTGGAAAAAAGGGACAAAATTTGAGGTGTAAAGAAAGGAGGCTCTGAAAGCTACCACCTTCACAGAAAACACTTTCCAATTGCAGATTTGAAGTTGTACAAGGACAGGATAATTGAGATCCTTTATTAGAATATCAGAACAATCAGATCTTACAGAAAGTTAAACTGCCAGTGTTTCTGAAAGAACGTTTCTGTCAAACATTTCTTTTTCAGGTCATCTGCAGATATTTGATATGTTCATTGTTGAAAAGTGGCCAATAGTGCAGGCTTTTGCGCTGGAAGGAATTGGGGGCGATGGCTTCTTTACAATGAAATATGAAGTGAGTAGTTTATGTTTTTTGTTTTCTTCCTTGTCCACTTTGAAGCAGAAATTGAATCATGGAATTATTTCCATTGGAAAGTACCTTCTGAGATAATCTAGTCCTGACTCGCCACTCAAGTGAGACTCTTAAGTTGGATGAAGTTTTTCAGGGTCTTATGAAGCCAAGCTTTGAGTGTGCAAGGACGGAGACACCACAGTCTTGTTGAGAGACTGTTATGAGCTACATAGCCCTCTGTCCTCCATAACTCATGATTGTTTGGTCCACCCCCAGCCTTCATGTTGAGATTTAGAACTTTTTTCCTTTTCTTCTTAGAGCCTCCTCTAGGAATTACAGAAAACAATCTTTTTAACTCTGCTAGGTAGGTGTAGATATCCAAGAGCAGTGGAAGAGAAGCTGGGTAGTGACAAATGCAATGAAAAGAACTGGGAAAATCAGAAGGAACTGTATTTTTTGGGTCACTGGTTCTGACACAAGAGATGCATCTTGTTTTCTCATCAACATATGTTCTTGGGTCACTACAGCCTGCTGAATAGGGCAACAGTTAAGATTTTGGACAATGCTCCTAGTTTTCATAATGATTTGCTGTTCCACTCTGAGCAACTTGTATAAATTGTTTTGCCTATTTATTAAATACACTCTTACAGCATCTTTAGAGGACAGCTTTGTATTTATGTACTTGTTTGAAGCTTCTTTTATTTCATTTTCTTGGACCTCTGCCACAGAAACGCAGATGTCCTATTTTTCTTGTCACTCCTCCATTTTTATAGCCACAATGTTCTTTGTCTGACTTCTGACAACTGGAAAAAAACCCAAGGAACTGGTAGTACCATTGTTTAAGTCTCATCACATGTAGTACTGTACACGACTATGTGAATTCAAGTGTGCCTTTCTCTCTGGGAGCACTGTACTCTTTCCACTGATGCCTTTCTTCATGTTTTTTTTCTCCTTCATTCCATCTCTAGTACTGTAATCATCTTCTTGTCTGAACCTGTCAAAACCGTTAAACATGGTGTGCAAATAGATGAGCATCCTTGTGGAGGTCTGCCTGAGTACCAACAGCCCTTCCTGATGTCTGAAATTAGGCAATGAAAATTTGACTGTGAATTTGGGAGTAGTTTGGGTCTTTAATTACCCTTGACAATTAATTTAATGAATCTGTAGAGGCTTTGAGAAACACACGCAGTGTGGCAGTGACTTGATAAAGATGGAGCCTCTCCTATTTCATCGTGGGAGTTGATCCTGTCTTTGTGGCACTCTTGCAGACTTCAAAAGGAGCAATGCAAATTCTCAGTATCTGTTTTTAAGAGCAGGCATGTTAGCTCTGGTGGTTCAGCCAGTTCCAGCTTGGGTTCTTGCTTTCTTCCTTCTTCAAGTCATAAGGGAATTTCAAGTGGGAAGTGGCATTCTTAGCTTTTTACGTAACCATTTATGCATGGCTATCTGTTAGACAGCTGTTGGATGTCACAGATGGGGAGGAAAAACCCATCTATGGGAGGAAGTACGTTTGGGAGGACTGTAAATGATTTATAATATTTCTGCTGTTACTAAAAGGGAGTGTTCTCTGTGCATTTATAGCTCCTCAAACTGACTTCCCCTCTGCTCTGCATTCTGTGCTGTTAGATTTGAAGATATATTAATAAATTATCATAATTAGATTTTTTTCAGTGTTTTAAGGGCAATTGCTTTCTTACTCCAAACGTCACAATTGCTGAAGGTGCTGTAATCCAGAGAATTTATTGTACCAATAGATTAATGAAAATAATGTCTGGGAAATCATTATTGCCATATCTAATCATAAGAGTAACTGCAATAACTGTAGAGCAGTGGTTTAAGGAAATTCCAGTTGCATTTCTAATTAAGTGGATGGTGGGGAACCCTGTAAATGCAAAAATTATTCAGACACAAACGTCCCTGAATAATATATTTTTTAATAGTATTTTCATATGCATCATCTTGCTGCTTGGAAGAAGGTATTGCTAGGTTAAACTAGCTTTGGCTGAATTTACATTATGCTTACAGCAAGAATTGGCTGTTGTGTAGGATGAGTAACCTTGGAATCTGCTTCTTGTCTGTCTTGTCTCTGAGAACTGATCTTTCCCATTTGGTTGTACCAACTGATATTATTCTTTGCTATTAACTCTGTTCTGGAAAACTCTGTGGAATGATTTGTTTGAAAGGTGCAAGCAAAACTTTGCACGTACTTTAAACCCTCACTTGAGGAGATGAGACTCTGAAGCATCCAGAGCACTTGCATCTGATCAGTTCTTTTGTAACCAGCAGTGTAAACCAGTTCTGGATTCAGAGTCTGTTTCACCGCAGCTTAAACCTGGATCTGTGACATTCTTCATGGCATTTTTTTCACAGAAGTCTGTTTAAAATCTTTTTCAGTTAATGGATGTCAGTGTTGACTTGTGGAGGACGTACAGCAAAATGGATCCTGTTTCCTTGGAGGACTTGCTCTTCGAGGTAATGTGGGTGAAATATTAGGAATCAGTTTCCAGTCTGTTAGTCACGGAGCAAAGTTGTGATATTTATTTGCTTTTAATAGTGCTTAGGGACTTAATCCACTGGCTCTGCATACTGTTCTTCACAGGGTCTCTTTCTTTTCCTCAAATCTATCACAAAGTCCACAAAACATTCAAATAACATGTCTTGCATTCATTGAATTTCTTAATTTGCCTGAAATTCTCCTAAAAGTTTTTTCTAAACTGTGTGATTATTCTTTAGGCCACAGGACTATGTCCAAAGTACAGAAAGTTGGTATATTATAATATACCCAATGTTGGTGTATAGGGGTGGCCTTATAATAAGGTTTATAAATATGTAAAGGGTGAGGGCCAGGAGGATGGAGCCAGGCTCTTCTCAGGGATGGCCAGTGATAGAACAAGGGGGAATGGGTGCAAGGTGGAACACAGGAGGTTCTGGGTGAACATAAGGAAGAACTTTGTCACGGTGACAGAGCCCTGGGCCAGGCTGCCCAGAGAGGCTGTGGAGTCTCCTTCTCTGGAGATATTCAAACCCTGACTGGGTGCATTCCTGTGTGACCTCCTCTGGGTGGTCCTGCTCTGGCAGGGGGGTTGGACTGGATGATCTTTCGAGGTCCCTTCCAAGCCCTGACATTCTGTGATTCTGTGATATTTGTGTGTGCAGCAAGGATGTGTGAGGGGCAATCCACTTTAACACACAGCCAACACTTTCAGGGAGGCTTTGTAATTACTTCAAGTGGGTAACAGTGACACACAGTGGCTGCCCTGGTGCTTTCTGAAATACAAACAGAGTGGACAGGAATTCCTCATTTTAATGTGGTGGTCTGATCTCAGGGCTAGAGAAGAAAGCAGTGCTTGAGTATTGGTATATATTATTTTGTTGCTAATTTTTTCACCAGTTTCTAGCTTGGCAGTGAAATAGGCTTTTAATACATAGCAAGTTCAGCAGTAAGTATCCTTTATTAATGAAATACGTGTAGTTCACACCAATCTGGTTGTTTTATCAACTGCTGTAATGAGAACTAAAATGTCATACAGTTTACAAGGCTGTCAGTCTAAATAGTCACTCTGTGATAACTTCACTTCCCCCTTCCTCTGGAAGGGAGATAAACAGTTGGGACTGTTTTCTTGTACTGGGTGAGTCGACCCATAAACAGACTTACTCATCATATTTTGAAGTTTTGAGCCTGAAAATTGTTAAATTGGCTTCAAACTTTCAAAAAGAATATTAATGTTGGCATTTTTGTACAGCTCTGGTTTCGTAGAGATTGGTGATTTAAAAAAGTGATTCATTTTCTCCGTGAGGATGAAGCGAGGTGCACTTAGCATTTGAAGCTGGTATATGTTCATACTTTTCTTTGTTAACACAGCTGTGATTTCAAGAAGTTCTGATTTGAACTCGGAATTTAAAAATATTCTGTACAATATTGGCATGTTCCAACTATGCTGACAAAAGCAGTTTTTGCTTCTTAGCTTCTATGAAAAGCTGATTTGAGACTGGAATATTCTCCAATGACAGTTTCTCCCTCTGAATGTAAACCTTCATTTTAAACCTCTCATAGAAGCTTTATTAGTATTTCAGAAGGCTTGTAAGATTTCATCAACACTCTCTAAATTTTATTCATTCATATGTTAATGGAGTGGCTGAAGTGAAATACTGCATAATGCTCACACCACTGCTAAAATCAGTTCTAGTTTTGCCTGTTACATGGCTGAAAAACTTCACTTTCTAAGATTGGGATGTCTCTTCTACCTTCCAAGTGGCAAGGTTTTGAAATTAATCTTGAAAGCATTTTAGAATTGCCTGGTTCTGTAAGGTTTCTGCTTGGTCAGCACGTTACACTCTCTTCTTTTTATTGATTCTCTGAATTTTCATTAGTTTGAATGCCACATTTACTTGTAATTACCTTCCTTTTTTTATTCTGCTTTAGTGAGGTGCTACTGATATTTCCTGTTCCACTTAGCAATTTTTTTTACAAATGCAGATAAAAAATGACTGTCTGCCACTTGCATATCATGAGCTTCCCAAATTCCTCACCCTGTTCCTCATTTTCTGCCCATAAGCTTACTTGATGTCAGATAGAAATTACTGCCCATATGCAGATTAAATCTGTCCAAGGATTCATTTTGGAAGTCTTATGGGAATCATGAAGTCTGAGTTATGAGTGATCTCAGAACAGTGAACTTCTTTAGGTTAAAAGAGCACTGGACCAGGCTGCCCAGAGAGGTTGTGGAGTCTCCTTGGCTGGAGACATTCAAACCCTGCCTGGATGCGTTCCTGTGTGATGGACTCTAGGTGACCCTGCTCTGGCAGGGGGGTTGGACTGGATGATCTCTTGAGGTCCCTTCCAACCCCTGGGATTCTGTGATTCTGTGATTCTGTGAAAAGCAGATAGTGCAGAGCTCTGGTCCTTTTCCCTCTCCTGCCTCTTCCCTCTCCAAAAAATCCCCAGCCCCAGACAAACAAACCCTACCCAAAAAAGACCCCTAAAACCCAGCAGAAAGTCCTTATCTTTTAAAAGATGTTGATTTTCTTGCACCTCTTGTTTCAATGGGCAGGCAGCAATAACGTACTGCATAGCGACATGTAATCTATGTTGTTCTAAATTGGGGTTCATTCACTACAATCTGTGACTTCCTTTCTCTGCTATAACACTTGTCTTACTAAGTAATGTTGAATATTTCTCTTTTAGGATTTAATGGTTTTTGAACGCCAGTGGACCAACTTTTTTGCTAATTTTGATACTGAAATTCCCTTCATTCTGGAGCTCTCAGAATCTCAGGCGGGGGAGGTAAGCCTGCTTCAGTAACCCTTTGAAATACTAATTTCACCCATGTAGAAGGAATAACTATTCAGCATTGGTTATTGTTTTTTCCTTGTTTTTCCTCCCTACCCCATGTCACCTTTCATGTTTGAGGAGTAGAAACCTCTGGGGTTTTTTTAAGCTTACCACCCACTTCACCTACCCATGGCTTGGGAGTGCCCGGTGTGATTCACAGTTGAGTGTTTGTTCACTGATGATTGAACTTAATTCCTGTCTGCACAACAGATATGTACAACCTATTTGGAGGTAGATTAACTTTCATTCTGGTGGAAGCTCCAGTTATGTGCACTTCCTAACAAATTGAGGCTGCACGTGTCAAATCTCAGTTGTGACTGATGGTAATGTGCAGCATGGGTGAAAATAACACAGTGTTTTTTGGTAGTGGCAGTTGCTTTTTAAGCATACACAAGGCTTAATAATGTTTGGGTTTGTTTATGGGGGTTGGAAGTAGTTTTTGAGGGTTCAGGACTTCTTTCTGAGAAGGGTAAATCAGGTTTGTTCTTGGTGATAGTGAGGATATATTACACTTTCTGTTCACTTATTAATCAGATTTTCTTAAAATTCTTCAGAGGATTTCAGAAGTTATTTCAGTCACGGAATGATTTCAAGCCATATAACAGATAACAGGTATTACTTGTTGTTTACTGTGAAGTTGTGGTGTCACTTGTAGCTCAATGTATCATTTCCATATCTCTGATGCCATAACGCTTATAATTCCTTTTGGGACCATCTCAATATATCATATCTCACCTTTGCATATTAAAAAAGGGAAGGATAAGCTGAATTTTCATGGGATTTAATGCTGGAGTTATTACATATACAATGTCAATATGTTTGAAACCATCCACCTCGTGCATTTTAACATTATAGAGGACAACTATTCTTGAAAATGCTGGTCCTATTTATATGAAACTCCAAACCAATTAAAATATGAAGGTTGAAGAAGTCAGTACACTTTTGTGAATCACAACATGCACACAACCAATGCTTAAAGCAGGGCAGTGAAAAACCCAGATCTTAGCAAATATAAGCTGGGCAGTGCAGGTCAGCTTTATTTTATTTCAGCATAGAATTTTAACTGAGAGCAAGGCTGTTTGTCATATGTTGCACAAACAAGCATTCTGCTGTTTTGAGCTAAATAAAGGTTGCTTAGCTACTTGAATGTCTCTGCAGACCCTTCTTTATTTGAAATTAAACAGTGGAGTTCAATGTCCTTTATTGTTTTCAGCATCCTATGTTGTTTGCATTTAAATAATGAAAAGAAAAACCTTGACCTCTTCAGCTGAGTCTTGGGCCCGAAGCCAGAACTAAAACCAAAATAGTTTTGTTTAAGTCTAATATAGTCCTTTCAGGGCTTTTCAAGATGGTAAATTTTAAACCAGTCAGCTTTTCAAGGCAATTTACTTGAAAAAAAGAGGAAACAAAACCTTCTAATAGCATTTGAGAAACAGCCTTGAGATATGTTCTTGTATATGAAAGAAATTACAGTCTTGTTAATTCAAGTAGCTTTTTCTTTGGAACTTGGTCTTTTCAATAGGAAGCTTTCTGCAGCTGCAGTAAATTTTTCTTTGTCCTCCTCTTTTAGTGAGAAATTCAATAGTTAGTCCATCAGAGTTGAGAGCTTTGATTTTGTTTGTTGTTTGTAAGTTTTCCTCGAGTATGTTGGTGGTGATAACCTCTTTTCTCCATAGCCCGAGCCGGCAGCCCTTTGTCCTGTTTGGGAGCCACTCAACTAAGGAAAACTTGAACTCGGGTAACTTTAATTTTCCATCAGAAGGACATCTTGTTCGAAACACTGGCCCTGGTGGAAGCACTGCTAAGCATATGGTAAGGCTTTAAGTAGTTATCTGGTATTTTGAAGCAGCGTCTATTTTCTTTTCCTTTGTATATTTTTGGTGCCTTTAAAATGCCTCCCTTCCACGAGTCAAATACCCAATTATTCTTGAGTCAAATACCCAATTCTTAACATATAAAAGCATATATTACTGTAACAGTCAGTTTAAGGAACAAATTTCCATTTTTCTTTCTCCTTCGAAGTCAGACTGTACTGGATGTTTACTCAGGGAGTGCTTAAGTAGTTAAATTCTTTTTTTACCCCTATAAAAACAACTTTTCAAACGCTTGTGGGGTGGGGAGGAGGGAAATGCTGTTTGTCCTAGCTGTAAAATGAAAATCCTCCTGATGGTGGCATATGATGTACTTAACTCTGGCACACAGACGTTGCTTTAATCAGAATTGTTTAGCTGTTTCTTAAAGAAATGGAAAGACACTTTTTTTGCTAATAACTGAATAGACACGGGGTACTTAAGTGTATCCAAATTTCAGTGTGTGTTTCATCAACTGAAGGGTTCGTGAAACTCTGCAAATCTTTCTGGTGTTCAAAGAATGTTAAGATCAAGTTGTAAGATTAACTTGTTTCCATTTTCAAGTAAAAGCTTAGTTTTAAAACATATGATGAGGTCGATGGCTTGTTGCACTGCTGCGCAGGGGACATAACTGGGGAAGCGACCCCAGGGAATTCAGATCCTCTGGCTGGCTGGGCTGGGTGCATCAAGAAGGTAACTCACAGCGAAGGAGGAGAGGTAGAGTGCAGATTGCATTGTGTAGTGCTCCTCAGAGCCACTTCCCATGGGCTCTGGGAGTGTCCGTCAGTTGTGCGAGTCCAGAGTCTGTGCTGTTGAGGAGATGGATGTGGCTGAGCACAGGTCATTGTGGAGTGAGAGTATGGTTGAGGGAGTGGCTCTATGATCTTGTCATGACAACATCTCATGCGTAGTTGCCTTAGGGATGGATGGATGGATGTGGACACATTACATTGATCAGAAGCCTGAGAAAGGAGCGTATTGGCATTCCAGTGAAATCTCATCCCCCATTTGCTGCTCTAACCCTGTTTCTGTAAAAAACACTTCCAGTTTTGTGTTTTCTCCCCTTATTAACATTTCATTCAATATCTTTCATAATGCAAGTACAATTTTTTCCCTGATGTGGTACTTGCTCCCTCTGTTGTGCTCGGATTCTGACATTGTTCTTAAAAAAGTGGTTTATTTACAGGTACAGGTGATACTGTTTTAATAGGGTGTCGTGAAAATAGTAAATAAGACCCAAGTGCAAGGATAGTTATGAGAACCTGACACATTTGCCTCTTCGTGAGAAGAGCAGTTGATGTAGGAAATTGAGAACACATGCTTAATGCTTATGGAATTCAGAGCTCATCTCCTTTTCAGACCCTTTCAAGCATTCAGGTCAAGTCAAAAGTGAAATGGTACCTTTGAAAACGTAAGTCACTTTTTAAAAATCCAGTCCAGTCTGTGTCGTGCACTTCCCGTAGCTTGTCAGTGGTTAGAAGAGTTAAGGGGAACTTGTTCTTAATTATTGCACCATTTTTTTTTACTAAGGTCTTTTTGTATCTCATTAATGCTGACAATTAGGTAGTGCAGTGTGTATCTCCAAAGGGACCTCTGGCTTGTTCGAGGACATATTTTTTTGGAACCACTCACATTCCTTTCCTGGGTAAGTAGATTAAAAATACCATGCAGTAATTTAAGGCAGTTATTCTCTTTGATTTATTTAAAATGTGTAGCAATTAAAAGATGATTTTGATTCCTTTATGAGCGTTAGGCCATGGAGTGGTAGATAATGTGTAGTTCTGTAGCCAGTGCATGAAATCACAGGAGGTTGTTCCTTCACACATTCTACCTTCACGTGAGAAATTGTCAGATATTTACAGAGAATGATTCAAAGGCCAAGAAGCATCTTTGTGCTTGCATCAGAATGCAGTGGGAAGGGGTTTTTGTTTGTTTGCGTGGTTTTTTTTTTCAAAATAATTGAGGATTTTTAAAAGGATAGAGAAGGTTCTTTGATTTTTATCCTTTATTCTCTGGTTTGGGTCCAATATAGTATAATAGTTGTCTTCCCTAAGAAAAACAAGCCATGTGAAATTTGTAAAAACCATTTTCTTACCCGTTTTAAATGGCTGCATGAGTCCATGGATGAAGCCAGTTTCGTTAGGGTTACTGTTTATCTAGAAACCACATCCAGCTTGGAAAGTATCTGAAGAGAAGATGGTTGGAAGCTTGCAGAACGGAAGGAATTACAGGGTGTGTTTTCTCTGGTTGTGCTTTTTCCTGGGCATCCAGGAAGGGCCACTTTGGGAGACATGATATGGTGTGAGGAGGGTCTTTGTTCTGACCCAATGCAGCTGTTTTTAGGGGATGTGGGTCTTAGTCTTGGCTGTAGTATGTACTGCCTGTGCTGATACAAGTTACCCTTAAATCTACGAGCAAACTGGTTATATAAAACCCTTGATAAATGCCATGTAAGAGATGCAGCAGCTATGTTATGCCCAAGAAGTTCTGTGTAAATGCTTCTGGAAGTGCTTAAAACAAACATTTTTGTTTTTTAATGCAGGAAATGACAATGAGATGCACAAGCAAGCTGAACAAGTGTAAGCTGCCAACTTTCTTATTATTCCTTAGTTCTTCACTCTTCCTACCTTGCAGCAATAGGTAAAGACTGCTTTGAGTCAGCAGTGGCTGTTGGCATTTGCAGAGCTGCATTTTTATTTAGAATAATGTGAAAGCAAGAGGGTGTCAAAGGCAAATGGCTCATTGAGGGTTTCAGTGAGCAGACTAGGAACTGACATCCCTTCTGCTGTACAGCGAAGTATGAAAGGTAAATTTTAGTGAATTTTGCTTAAATTTGATCTCAACTTTTTATTCTTAACACTTATTTGAATCACTTTAGAATGTGTTACATATACACAGAGGGGGAAGTGTCTATAATGGAAAGGGAGCACGTTCCACAGAGAGAAATAAAAGTGATTTTTAGACTGGTTTCACTGACCAACGTGTCAATGAAAATGCCAACAAGGAACGCTCAAACTTTCAAAGAAATTTCACTGTGTCAAAGGATAGATAAAAGTTACCTTCTGATTTATTTTTTGTTAGTGAGCTACAAAGCTCCCACACGTTTTGACCTGCCCAAAATAAGGTTTTGTTTCTCCACGTTGATGTCCACTTCTCTGTGTGTTGTAGATCACTGTCAAGCTTTAAGAACATGGTAAATGATTTGCTTTGGGACTGGTCTCAGTCTTCATAAACCAGACCTGTCCTTCAAGAATTCATCCTCCTTGCTAGTTAGGATAATTCTAGGAGCTGGTTCTGCAGCAGAGCAGTGTGCAACCCTTCATGAGATGTTAGTGAGATATTAAAGATGTGTCAGAGGGAGCTGGTAGTGGTGACCTTTCATGCTAAGTACTGGTGACTTTAAGTAATTGAGAGCTGTATCACAAAGACATAAAAGTGAAGTTACTCAACTGAGCAGTGGATTTTTCAGGTTTTTTACAGTAAAGTTAACTTCAACAGGTAATTTTACTAATGTATGTGTTCTGCTCATATAGGATCATTTTTGTTCTACTTCTAAAAGACTTTGTACTAAATAACAGCTATAATCAAGATGGCAAGAGAGGTTCTAAGCAAAGCAGGGGTCTCTTGGTGGAGGCAGTGTTTTTAATGAGAATATCCTTTTCTTTCAAGAGTCCCTTTATTGCATCAAATAATCTAATTTCAGCAGTAATAAAAAAAATTAACTTTTCTGGCAAACCTGACCTCATGATTTGAGAATTAGTTTGCAGGTGAGTCCTGTAACTGGTTCTGACATTTATCAATGTTTTCCAATGAAATAAAAAGTGGAAAAAGATTTTGTAAGCACTGTTCAGTCCAAATTTGGCTGTATTTAGGAAGCAGAAATGCAACCTAGCATGCAAATTGGCTGGAGTGCATAAACTGACTGTGTAACTTTAAGTATCCCTGGGGAAAACTTTGGGGTTTTATTTGTTTTGCTTTTTTTTAAGAAAATGGCATTTTTGGGTTTTCATTGTTAGCGTTAAAATTTTTAAATGGGAAGAAGAGTGAGGTAACTATAGCATATTAATGGAAAGCACATCCCACTGTGAGGTGTTTTCTTGCAAATATATACGTGAGTTTGAGTGAAAATAGGAATGGTTACAGACTTAGGAAGAATTAAAGGTGTTTCCTATAATGAAGGTACACTGAAAAATGAATTTCATCCCCTAATGCAGTAGGGGATGGACTTAGTAGACAAGCATTGGTGGATTTTGAGGTTCTTCATGTTTAGAAGCTCCAGATGCTTTTTTCCATCCTTTAGGAATGCTCTGCATATGGCTTATATGCTGTATTCTCTTTCCTCCCCCCTCTCCCCTCCCTCAACCTCTAGCAGTTGCAGAGGAGTAGCGAGAGGAGTTAAAGTTTGGGGAAGTAGGTCTGTTTTGTTGATCTACTTTTTGTTCTAATTTAGCTGGAAGGCAGAGGCTGATATTTCTTAGTTGGGCACATGGGGTTTTTTTTCAATAGTTCTGGAGCTATAAATACATCAGTTGCTGCAAGTCGCTGCTGGCTTCACCTAACCTGTGTTTATTGCTGTACAATTTTTTCAGTTCCCTTTTAAGAAGGGGATCAGACTGTCTGAGATGTAGATGTGCTCACAGTGTTTTGGTGACTGGTTGTTTTTGGTATCTTTTTTTGCTTGACATGCTCCAGAACAAGTCAGTCTCTGAAGCCTGTTTGCTCCATTTTCCAGTTTGGCTTTTGCAAATGGGAATACCAATACCAATATTTGCAATACCAATACCAATATTTGCAATACCAATATTTAGGAGGTGATCCTCAACACAACTACAGTGAAAGTCAACAATAAAACATTCAGAGCAGGGATACATTTGTACCAAGAGGATTTTTCCCCCAAGATATTCTGTATTTCGAGCAATTTACTTGCTCCAATTAATTTTTTTAAACTGAAAGGTCAAGTATAAAGCTATTTCTGCACTTATTTGAGCAAGGACCCCTTCAATATAAGGGAGTTGTGTTATGAGAGGAAAAAATGCTCCTTTAAACAGAGGAGGAAGAAAACTATCTGTCTAGTAAATGTTGTGTTTGTATTTCTCTTCAGTACGCTGTTGTCGCAAATATATACTGCTGTTGTAGAGGCTGTGCTTGCTGGCATTGAGTGCTATGCTAAAACTTCCACTGAATCCAAGGTAAATGAAGCACCCAATTCTGTACACTGTGATTGTTCATTTGGATTGCTTGCAATATCAGATTACATGCAAACCAAAATTAAATTAAAAAAAAAATGAACGTTTCGGTCAACTGCATCACATGAATGAAGTTAATACCATGGCCTCCACCAGTGTCTCTGAATTCTGATTAAAAAGAGACATTTTGGAGTGGACCTGATCTTATCCATCTACAGTTGTTTTTTCATCATTCATGAATTTTCCTAACCTTACAGTAAGGAAAATGAAAGAACAAATTTTAGCCTGGTGCATCAGTGTGTTATTGTTTGGTGTATGTTCTCTTGTTTATCTTGTGGGTGCTCCTGTAGTTGCTGAGATTTGGAAGTATTGGGAAAGATGTTTTATTTTCAATTTCCTTTTTTCAGGCAAAGGAGGTAGCAGAGCAGATGCTCATGTCTCTGTTAGATAACCTTCATTTAACACAACTTAAAACTGCTTTACGGTATGTATTTTCAGCTCTTTATTGATTGGTGTGTTGTGTCAATGTATTAGCTTCTTTTGGGGAAAAAATACACCAAATGTTAATTTTAAACTGAATTTACATGACTTTCAAATTCCAAGACATCATAATGCATTCAAACTTTTAAAATAATGATAATGATTCCATTTTTTCCTGCTTTTTAAATAATTCCACCAGTTATTTTGCTTTAAATCTACTATTGCTTATTTTTTACATTCAGAAGAAGTATAAAACAGATTTCTCACCAGTACAATTTCTGTCCTACAGCTCCAAAATCGCTTTTCAAATTCAGGCTGTGAATAATCACGGAAGGTTTGTATCACTGTTTTACATTTCTTATTATTAATTAGCATTTTTAATACAGTAATAAGTTTATTTTTCTTAATTTCATACAAGATGGACTGAATGCTTTTCAGTTTAATGTTTTCATATTCGTAATTCTGTGGAATCTTAAAAACAACTGGGCAGGCCAATTTTATTAACTGTTAATGGGTAAAAGCAGTGTGAGCCCATTAAGAGTTTCCTTTTAAAACTGTGCTTTTAACTTAGTTGATATCACAAGCTTGTGCTTTTTTAATCCCCACACTAATTGACTGAAATGGCCTAAAAACAAAGCTTATTTTAAAATGAAATAGCTTTTTTTGACTGTCAAGAAGTTACTCAAAATTATCTAACCTCTAAATATTTAATTATTGTTATTGTTCTAGAATTACTCCATTAGATAACGAGGATAGCCTGAGTTTGATTAAAACGGTAAGTAAGCTGTTCAGTGTTCTAATTATACATTTTATTAAAAGATAGAGCTCGAGTGGTTCCTTTTTATGGGGCATGCTGAGATTTTTATCTATGTGAATACAAATGCAAGGGAAGAGAGAAGATAGATTTCAGATGCTGAAAGTGGGGTAAGATTGAGTTTTAACATTAAGTCAGACAGTAGGATTTGGAATAAAACATTAACATAGAGTTATCACATCTACCACAATGTAGAAGTGGTGTTTTAGGAAGTTTGAGACATATGGGTGTTACAGTTTGAAAAATTGAAATGTTTCAAGCTCTGCTTTCTCTTCCTTTCTGTCCGTCTGTTTGATTGCTGTAGGCATCTATGATGGTGTTTGACATTCCAGACTTGCTCACAGGAAGAGGATGCTTGGGATCTGTTGTCTTTTCAGAGTCCTTTCTAACATCACAGATACAAGTAAAAGAAAATGGTAACTATTTTAAATTTGGACACCAAATTGTTGTCATTCTGTTAGCTTTGGTGTGATGGCAGAGCACAAGGGCTTCCAATGGAGATTATTACTATTACCATTATGGTTTTAAGCCTTTGGGTTAATTAAAAGACCTAAATTAGCTTGCTAATAATGCATATATTGTGTCAAGTTTCTACAATCTTGCCAAAAGGACTCTGGGTTTTATGGCTCCCTCCTAATACAGCAGAATCATGGTGTAAAAAATTCAAATGTAATAGTGCCCTTCCTAAATTTTCGTCAGTCTTAGTGAATGTTTTCTGTTGCATGAGGAAATTCAAACAGTCCATCACTTTTATAACACTCATTTTACACAATATATTTTAATTTCAGTTGATCTTTGTTTGGAAGAGATGGAACAAAACTAAAAAAGGAGGTGATTTTTAGAAAGCTGATTTTTGAAACAGTCTTACATTTAAAGTACAGGATACTGAGTGATTTCCATAACTTTAGACAAGAGCATAGTTTCCAGATTGCTTACATGTGACAAGGAAACATAGTTATTGAGATTGTCTGCGCAGTATTTATGGATTCTTGTATCCAGACAGGCTGTGGGTTTTTAACCATGGGAGCTGGAACACTTTTGATGGGGAGGAGAGCAAAGAAAGAAGCCATCTACTAAGACCAGAATAAAAGCAGGGTTTCTTTGGTGTTATAGAGCAGTTTTAAGTAATGAAAGTAACTTATTGAACAATCCAAAGTATACGGATGGTCTGATACTCATTTGCTTTCCATTTACTTCCCTGCAGATGGCAGCATTAATTCAGAAACCAGCCACATCATACTGACTGCAGCTATCCCGAGATACGCTTCTTGGCTGGTTAGTGCACAAAACTTACTGGAGTTTTATCTATACATACAGATTCACAAATGAGAACTTGTTACAACAACAAGTATGGATGCATGAGGAAAAAGTATGGAACTTGAGCACTGAAACAGAATATTAATATATTCTATTCTGATTTTGGAATTTGAAAGTGAAACTAAGTGGAAACGTGCTGGTGGTTCCATTCATAACAGGAATTCTGAATTCTTTCTTTTTCACCACTTCAATATTTTTATTTGTGTAAAGGCCTCGGTGTTTTTCAAGTACACAGTGAGACTTTTGAAAATTCTGTTTATGGTGGAGCACTTTAGATCACTTAAATGTTTGCCCCAACAGAAAGAAAAGTCTGCTTGCAGAACTCTGGTGCACTACACTGTGTTAGAGGTATAAATCCAATGAATGTAATGAAGTCAGACAACATTACACCTGTTGGCAGTCCATACTTGTTAACAACTTTATCAGTAATAAAAAATACGACTGAATGGGATACTCTGCTTTGCATCTATACAATACTATTTTAATCTATAAAATACTTCTTTGAGGAGTATCCCCTTGAATCTGCTTCAAGGAACTGTTTCAGTCCCATGGTAATACAGTGTTGAGGAACACAGAACTGTCTTTGAAGCACTCTAGTCTCCAGACTTGGTCTATATACGGTACCTCAGGTTCTTGTTTGACTTGAATCTTCTTGAATGCTTTTTATTTAACATTAGAATTTCTTTATCTACTCAAAATACAAACGGAAACTGTTTCTGGCTACAGGTTGAAGACAGTGATGTGAAACTGTCTGAAAAGGCACAGCATGCATTGAAGGTAAAATTCAATGTTTTTGTTAAACTTAAGTAAACTTAAAACTGGAAGGGGACTTTTTACAACGGCATGTAGTGATAGGGTAAGGGGAAACAGGTTCAAATTAAAGGAAGGTAGATTTAGATTAGATCTTGGGAAGAAGTTCTTTACTGGGAGGGTGGTGAGACACTGAAACAGGTTATCCAGGGAGGTTATGGCTGCCACCTCCCTGGAAACATTCAAGGCCAAGTTGGATGGGGCTTGGAGCAACCTGGTCTGGTGGGAGGTGTCCCTGCCCGTGGCAGGGGATTGTGACTGGATGAGCTTTAAGATCCCTTTCAACCCAAACCATTCTATGATTCTAAATTAAACTTTCAAGAACCATTATTCAAAAAAAAATCTTGGCTGCTGGTAAAACTGGCTTTTATTATGTTCATTATTTGTCTTCCTCGAAAGACTCTCCTATTTTCCCCTCTTCCAATCTTTGACCTACAGAAAAAATACATTGTGTGTAAAAGTTGGAGGTTTTCTTTTTTTCAAAGAACAACAAAACCCGAGAGCAAAAAGGGTTCTAATAAAGCTACAGTTTCATGGAAATCTCACTAAGTATTACCCATGGAGCTCGGGTTTCAAAAAACCCCCAGACTCAAGGCCACTCTACATGTAACTTTCTTTTAACTTAATTAGCATGCTAAATGTCTAAAGGAAAACACTTTAAGCACTATGAAAAAGAAAAGAATGTGGGATCTGGGAACATCTTTAGCCACATGAGTTTCACATTTGTGGTTTAATTTGTGGTTACCAGAAATCTTCATTACAAATAGATTTATTTTCCTGTAGTGTACTTTTAGTTCAGTAGATTGACAATCTAAAAACAAAAAGCTATGCCTTGTGGTTTTGACAATAGCTTGTAACTTAATAGCTGCTGGCAAAACCAAAAGCAGGGGGGGAAGTGCTTTTAAAAATTATACTCTTGACATGCTGTCTTTCACTAGTTCTTCTGTATCAACGCAGTTTAAAACTCTTTTAAAAGTTCTGACAGATTATGTTTAAAAAAAAAATTATCTTTCCTCTTGAAGCAGAAGCATGAGAAAATATTCTTTCCTGGATCAAAGTCCTTGATGCAGTCTGTGATATCACTGTGTGTTTTTTCTGTTTAGGAAGACAAATCTTTTCTGGGCACTTTACTCACTGGAGGTGATGGAGTGTATATTTGTTCTAGCAATCCACAGGCCACACCTGCAGAAGGTGAGTTGTGTTTGTCAATTACTTACTGAATTTAAAAAAAAATACATGAGATACACAGTTTCTTGGATTTACACTGGGAGCCTACCTATACCATCACCTTAAGCTTTCTTTCCATTTGCCTTTACAAGTCTGTTGTTAAACCCATGTCCCACATTTTTTGTCCCCAGCCTCTGCTTGAAAATCCTAGTCCTAGAAGGATTCCTGTTGGAGCCATTGGCTTGCTTTATAAAGCACATGGGACTCTTACATGATTGATAGTGAGGCTTTGCAGACCTGGGAGATAACTTTTTCCATAGTTGATGTTCAAAAGTGTACACTAACTGGCTGCTTAATAGATGATGCCATGGACTCCCAGCTCAAGAGGTGAAGGCAAACGTGCACCTTTTGGGCTATGTGATACTCTGCCTGTAATGTAGGAGAGAATTGGAATAATTTGATTCTAAATTCACTTACAGCCTTGTGTTCTTTGCTCCTACCGAAGCCTCCTCTTGGAGTTGATGTGCTGCTCCAGTTTTTTTTTTCCATTGTCATTTTCACTCAGGAGCTTCAGTGCTTGTTAGTGCTGATGAGCACCGTGTTACGGAAAGATGCTCACTCTTGTTCCTCAGATTCAGTCAAGTTACTGCTTTCTAACACAAGATTACTAGAAACAGTCTTAGGTCATTCCTCCTCTTTTAGAATCATAGAATTATTTTGGTTGGAAAAGAGTTTTAAGATCATCAAGTCCAACCATTAACCCAGCACTGCCAAGGCCACCACTGACCCATGGCCCTCAGCACCACATCTACACGGCTTTGAGATCCCTCCAGGGATGGGGACTCCACCCCTGCCCTGGGCAGCCTGGGCCAGGCCCTGACAGCCCTTTGGGGAAGGAATTGTTCCTCAGATCCAACCTAAACCTCCCCTGGCACAACTTGAGGCCATTCCCTCTTGTCCTGTCACTTGTTCCTGGGGAGCAGAGACCGACCCCCCCTGGCTCCAACCTCCTGTCAGGGAGCTTCAGAGAGCAGAAGGTCTCCCCTCAGCCTCCTTTTCTCCAGGCTGAATACCCCCAGTTCCCTCAGCTGCTCCTGGTCACACTTGTGCTCCAGACCCTGCCCCAGCTCCATTCCTTTCTCTGGACACACTCCAGCCCCTCAGTGTCTTGTGTGAGGGACCCAAAACTAAACACAAGATTTGAGGTGGGGCTTCACCAGTGCTGAGCACAGGGGGACAATCTCTGCCCTGGTCCTGCTGGCCACACCATTACTGATACAAGGAGGATGCTGTTGGTCTTCTTGGCCACCTGGGCACACTGCTGGCTCATATCCAGCTGCTGTTGACCAACACCCCAAGGTCTTCTTCTACGGGGCAGCTTTCTGTTGCCTTTTTTTATTTTTAGTGCCTTTTCCTTCAAGAACTTAAGTAATATGAATATCCCAGTGATATGGCTGAAGACATTTTGGGAGGATGATTTGGAGGGGTTTCCTTCACTCCACAGACTTGCATTAATGTGCCTTGCTTTACCTTGAACCATAGAGATTTTGTCAGGCATAATATTTTTATATCCCACTGTAGAGAGAAGGTACTGTTGTCACACTACTGATCTACAAAAGATAACTGGTATCTGACAGCTAAGTGCTTGGTATAAACTGATGATCTACAGAGGAAAATCTTTAATTTTTTATTGCAGCTATGCAGTATAGTGTGGAGGATAAATAATGATGGCAATTAAAGGCAATTAAACAGCAGCCTTCATGTAGCAGAATTTGCTTTTGCTCTAATTGAACAGGTTTTAAAGAAGGAAGGTTAATGCAGAAGAACACTTCTCTATTTTGCCATACAGTGCTGTGGACACATGTTCTCTCAGTGAATACCTAGAAAGTGGTGAAATTTGGAAGGGGTGGGGGCTTTGTGAGAACTGGCTGCCTCTGCCCTAATGGAGCAATTTACTTTTTCCCTTTTTTGGGGAGATCTGTGAAGTTAAATGTCTTGATAACTCCTGGGATGGAGAGTTACAAGTAGGTGCTGGAAGGACTATTATGTAACACTTCAACGGGAGAGATATTTTCTTAGGTGTCAAGTGAAAATGAACTTGATCTCATTCCCTTTCACGTACACTGCAGGAGCTTGCTGTGCTCTAATTTGGGCTCTCCTGAGGCTGCAGCCATGTAATCTGGCAAGATTAGGTGCAAAAGGTGCTGTTGGGCAGGCTCTCATCTCTCCCTGTCACTTCTGGTTTATTGTAATAAGGGATACATTAAGGGCTAAAATGCATCCAAAAAGTTCAACCTTTTCCTTTGTGTGCTAATCCATCTGCTGTGCTGTGGATTTCTGTGGAATCAAAGACCAGTCTTGCCAATTAAACTCTCTTTTGTGCTTGATCACTTATGGAAAATACACAGTAGTGTATCAAGTTTTTCTTGATGTGATTCCCTGATTTCCATGTTAAAGGAAGCTGGTTTAGTTTGAATTAATTAACACTCTTTTTGGCTTGTTTTTCTGTTACAAAATAATTAACATCTCTGATTTCCTTTCTTTCCCCATTTGCATGTCCTCTGTGAAGTGTAATATTCTGTGAGATTTGACAGAAATGTGCTTGAAGTGTTGTATATCATGTTTTTTCTTCCTCGACCACTCAATAGAAGGCACACAACTGTGCTCTGGCTTGGATTTTGTGAGTGCTGGAAGCATCAGCAGTGAACATCTTGTATGTGTAAACTATTAAACCTTCACATCCAAGTAGTTATGTATGGCTTTGTCTCCATTCTACTTGCTCTAATTTGGACCTTGAATTTGTGATTGTAAAATTTCCCAATTTAAACCAGTAGCTGTCTCTTGCAATTTTTATTTCATTTCATTTTTTTCTATTTTATGGCAATTTATTTGAACTAGAAGCTTTAGTCTAAACCAGTTTTATTCATAGTTAGCAGAGTTTTTTATGTATTTTTTTAGGTAACTGTTGAAATTGTGTATCCAGGTGTGGTGATTCAATTTCATATCAAGGTGGTTTTTTTTATTAAAACGAAGCCTTAATACTGAACAATTTTGAAGGTTGTGTTGTAAGTTGCCATTTCAAAAGGAAAAGGTCTGAATGT